>JAOTRQ010000017.1:1399529-1410779 GCA_028565875.1 Hoplisoma paleatum | reverse complement strand
GACCAATGGAATTTGGCCGACTAGTAATTTTTTCGGTCGACCAACGAATAATCGATTAATTGCGGTCAGCCCTACACGTGTCTTGAGCGGTGGGGGCAGCCCACGTCTCAGTGCCCAGAGTGCAGATAAAATTTTCGGTGCCATGCTTAAGGTCACTGCTCTAACCAAGTGTGTGTATGTGTGGGTGTGGATGTAACCTGCAACAGACTGGCGACCTGTTCTGGTGTTTAGTGTATTCGAATTCCCAGTGTGCATCCCACTGTGCCGCTCGACAGGATTACGTTAGACGTTAGAATAAGACAGACAGGAATTCCCGTTTTTTTAAAGCAACACAGGAGGTTAAATAAGAGGTTCGGAGTTACGATGCCTGTAGCTCAATAACCACCGTCTGCTCACACTGTCACAGGACATGAAAACACTGAAGACTCAGCTGAGCAGCGAGCAGGTCAATGTGGAGGTGGATGCCGCTAAGGGCCCGGACCTTGGAGTCATCTTGACCGAACTGAGGTCCCAGTATGAAGGGATCGCTCGCAAGAACAAAGAGGACGCTGAAATGTGGTACCTGAGGAAGGTCAGTGTGAATAAAATGACTGAACTTTACAGGTTGGACACATGAAACTATTTATTATGGTTGAACAGATCTGTGTGTGTGGTGTCAGCTAGAGACGCTGCAGTCAGAGGTGAAGGAGAGCAATGAGGCGCTACGAGGTGCACAGAGCGAGCTCAACGAGAGACGCCGCTTCCTGCAGGGCCTGGAGATGGAGCTGGACAGTGTGCGCAAGCAGGTAATGCTGCTCGTCTATTTCCTAATTATTAGTAGTAAAATCAAGGCGCGTCTAAAGTCCGGCCCGAGGGCCAATGGCGGCACATCTTTAAATCTCTCGATCGTTCAATAAATGATGTGCAGCCAGTGAATAGATTTTTATTTTTTGATGATGATGATGATGATGATGATCAAAACGACCGTTTAGAATCCAGTACAGAGATTTTTTAAATCTGTGTGTCATTTGTTCTTTTGATTTTCAATGCACAAATCTAAACCAGGGCACAAATTAAACATTAAAATCTAATTTAGAAACGAAATGATCCATGGCAGCTTTAAAGAATAAAATGTGTGACTAATGCAAGCTATAGAAATAAATAATTAAGTGTCACACTCAACTAAACACATTATTAAACATGTTATTTCATTTGTGTTATTATTTATTAAATGACATTATAACATTATACTTTCTTTACTAACTTTAGTGTTGCATCACCGTTTATTAGCCACTATCCTTGCCCGTGTCAGTACCCTGTTGTTATTTTGGGTACATTTTTAAACATATAGATTTAAACATGAATCAATGTTCCAACTTGTCATGATCGTGTCTACATTTCATTTCGCCAGCAAGCCGGGATGCAGGAGGCACCGCATCTGCCGTTCGACACGACATGTTCACACAGCGTCATTACCCCAGTTTACCCAAGGATGACAGATTACTGAACAATGAATGAAATATGACATGTAATGACGGTTATAATGTCACAGATTGTGGTAAAAGTCACTCCGGGTTCTAATTCTAGTTGGACCGTTGCTGTTTGTCATCTGTAGAGAACAGCTGTTTATAAAAATAATCATACAGCTGTTTATAAAGAGAAACAGACAGCTGTTTATAAAGTTTTACTGGTTTTTGAGCTATCCGGACTGTTTGAAAGGGATCTGATATCTGGCGGCAGTTTTCATATCTTTCATATTTATAATGGATTTATATCGCTTAAGTATTTTGCTTGTGCATTAAAATATTACAAATAATATTTAATCACAAACTAGTAATTAAATAGTAATTGTAATGGCAATTGTATCAGTGATTAAATGGTAATTGAATATTGTGAGGCTTAACCCTTGGATTCATGGAAAGCCGCTATATAAGGGGAACTTATTATTATTGGTATTATCAGCTTATACCTCTTCTACGACAAGTGTTCTGATCGTGACTATAAGCACCACATTCTACGGTTCCCTCCAGGTTACTGTTCTAGACGGAAACCTGGCGGAGACGAGTGAAAAATACATGATGGAAATGGATCGCCTGCAAAGTACGCTGAAGCAGCTAGAGGACGAACTCTCACAGCTACGTCTCGACATGCAACGCAACAAAACCGAATATGAACAGCTACTACGAGTTAAACAGAACCTGGAGATGGAGATAGCGACATACAGAAAACTGCTGGAGGGGGAGGAACTGTAAGTATTGCGTTCATACACAGGTACTGTTCACCAGGGCCAGATCAGGAAGGTGGTATATGGATTCTCTGAAACGGAAATGGACTATTCCAAAGTATATTTTTGCTTGTGTGGACTTTAATGATGGTAAATATAACTTGCCGAAATTGTTAGTTTAAACGACAACCAGGCTTCTGGGACAAAACAGTAGTTAACGCTTTTGTTCTGATGTGAACAGGTGGTCTTTTTTTTTTGATAAATAATAAATATAGTTTATACATGCATTCATAATCACTTGTGAAAGTTTTGCTTTCTTTTATGCAGATGTGTTCCGTTGGTAGCCTTAGTGGCATCTGTACGAGTTGCTTCTAATAGATGTTCAGTGGGGAATTAATCTAATATTAAGTTTAAATAATCACATGTAAGCACTGCGATGAGCGCAAAAGAACATCTGAACAACAGCACATAGAATCTTAGGGCAGATGGTACTACTACTATTACTGTCGGCCAAATATTATGCCCAGTGGACACACAAAATGTTATTTCTGATGTGATTTCTGATGTAAAAGTCATTTATAGAGTCAGATTTGCTTTAAAATCACCAGTGATGAGGGTGTGATTTTATATTATGGCCGTACTCTTATCTTCTCCATCCTTAGCTTGACATTCATTTTCTTTTGTGTGTTTTTCAGAGTAAAAGAGATCCCCGTCCCCAAAAGTAAGTTAAACATGTGACGTCTCGTTTATATTTACATTCATACCCCTGACGTCTGTTGGACGCACGGAACATATTGAACACCGTGAGATCGCCTCTCTTTTCGTTTGTTTGTTTGTTCGTAGAAGAGCTCGAGTTAAGGAAACGGAAGATTGTGAGAGTAGTCACACAGACGATGGTTAACGGTAAAGTCGTGGAGGAAGTGGAGCAGATAGAAGATCATTAATGAACCCTGCATAGGCGACACTTTGTCTCAATCATTTCGGCATATCTGAATGGGCATACTCTGCACACACTGAGCACTGGATATCTTCAAACCCAATGTTTATAAAACTGTGTATATAATCTCACGCTTGGTTTGACCGTCTATATTTCTGGATTCATTAAAAAATATGATCATTAATCTAATAAAGTGTTGGGACTGAATGTCACAGTTTCCTAACTAAGAATGCCAAATAAACCAGCTTCATTAAACCACGCTGTCCTGTTCTTGTTGTAGTTTTTTTTTATTCCAATGTTGAAATGGTTCGCACAAGTTTGTATTTGTATTTTAACCACGGAACCACCAGTACATTCAAAAATTACTCAGTAATACTAAAGTAACAATAACACATTCCTGAACGTATTACTGAAGAGCTCATTTGAATAGATTCGTTTTGTGATTCCATGCACGATGTCTCTTTTTTAGTACATGCAACAGTGCCTTGGTTAAATTACAGACTGAACCAAGTTAAACTTTAATTATTCAGGAACGAGACGCAAAACTGGACTGAAACAAAACCTAGTGGTCCGTAGTTGTGTTAAAAACCATGTGACTGTGGATTCATTTGCATGTCACATTTGCGTTCTTTATGCAGTAAAAAAGTGTTCATAGTCAAGTGAGAAACACAAATGAATGTATCCTGTTTAATTAGTAAATAAATTATTTCCTTAGTCTCATTATTTCATCCAACCACCCTTCATCCGTCAGTCTTACTACTACTTAATCCTATTTATGGACAATAGACAGGTCACCAGTCTGTTGCTGGGTACAGAAACAAACACCCCTACCCCCACCCCCACCCACACACACACACACACAGGATGGAAAGGTTTGTCTTGTCGTGGCCTTCAGGGCTCGAAACGAAGGGAGTAACAATTACTCCAATAATCATAAACTTGCTATTGTACCTTCGGAAGAACAAAGTTTAATACAGTTTAGCCAGGAATGGGATCGGTAGAGACTTTCACTCCCAAATCATCACAAAGCAGTGAAATCTGAAACCATTGTGTTTGTGTAGAGCGGCATGTTTTGCTCCCTGCGGCGTTACAGAGCTGTGAGGGTTTCTACCACCAATGCATTGTCACCTGACTGGTTTCTGTCACGATATATGAGAAACGGAGACATGGTCATTGTTTTATCTTTAACATGACATCCTGGGATTTTATGTGATGTGCACCATTCAAGCATCTTTTATGTTCGTTCCATGAAAGTGCAATTAAAACAAACATTTAGTAAAGAGAATCACGAAATCACCACTTTCTCTCCTCTCCTCTCCTCTCCTCTCTATACGGATTATAGTTTTGCACATCTTTCCAGACGTGAACCTTACGGATCCCTGAGATAATCTGCTACGCACTAAAACTCAACTCTGTAAGAAAGAAAGTTGGTTTAAAAAATGTGGTGGCAATATCTTAACCACTGTACTCATAAGGAAGACCACCGAAATGTTTGAGCGTGCTTGAAATGATGAGGGGTGGCACGGTGACTTTGTGCACGTTAGCACTGTCGCCTCAAGGCAATCCGAGGCTTTCTGAGTGACGTTTGTCATGTTCTCCTGATGTCTGTGCGGGTCTCCTCCGGGTATCCCTTCTTCCACCCCACCCACAGTCCAAAGACATGCAGCCAGGGTCATTGGAGATAATGCAGATGCCCTCTCCCTCTGTGTGTGTGTGTGTGTGTGTGTGTTTCCCCACCATGCATGGATATAATTTTACATGATACTGCCACCTTCTGCAAGATAGTTAAACTGACAAAAGAAACGTGGTCTCTAATGTACTTATATTATAATAAATCATAGATGAAGATTATTACATTTTCATCTATTTTTTGCAATAGAAAATATTATCTGTCGAAGACATACAAATGACGTTTCTTTTAATTAAATAGTGCATTTTTATTTTAGATAAGGGGTGTCATTGTGCTTCTATATATTAAATATTTCATCCAAATCCTAAAACTAGCGTGAAATCGTGCTGTCAAAAATAAACAACACGCTAAAGTTTGTAATGGTTCAGAAACATGGAATGGCTGTGTCTCAAATAGCGTTCCGCTGTGCTAAATATTAAGTGGAATTTAAAGCGCTATCGGCACTCTAGTTTCACCCTAAGAAGTGAGTACGGCTTGGTTTGGAACGTTTCCACACCATTGAGGCGTTACACGTCTGAAGCGCCACACTACCGTACTACTTAGTGTGCGAGAGTAGTGCGCAGGGCACTTAGGCCGTGGTTTTTAAGCATACTATCTAGTACGCTAGTATGCGGATTTGAACGTTGCCGTCGTTACAGAAATCCCGTTCCTGTGTATAACGGTCAGCCCGCTTTATTTAATGTTTCGTTGATGTGTTTTGTTCGGATATTTGTTTTTAGTTCGTTCCTTTGACCTTGTTTGTTTAGAAAACGTGTTTAGTTTGTCGGTGTGTGATAAGTAGAAGAGGAAAAGGGAAACAGGAACTCTCGCGGGTTGTGTTAGCTAACGTGCTAACACGTAGCATTGTTTAGGTTTGTGCTTGGCTCGCGTTGGGCTAGGACGTCACTACTATTTCAGATACACTTGATGCTATGGTTACTACGTATGTCGTCAATATACTCGTTTTATTGCTTGCTTTATAATGCAGGTGCACTTTATATGTATGCAGTGACTAAATAGTAGCACAACTGTTGCTCTGTGAATCTTCTCATGATATGAATTCACCGACATCTACACATTAAGGAAGTCCAAGCTCGGTCGTAAAGGTGTTTTATCCCCTTTTTAATCCCATTTGTGTTTGGATTGTCATGTCTAACAAGATCATGGTTCTCTCTCTCTCTCTCACACACACACACACACACACACACACACACACACACACACACACACACACAGAGGGAGAGAGAGAGGGGCTAAATTTATTCCTGGGTTGTTGGACCATTTTGCATAATACTTATTTAGGGTCTCCAATTAACCTGTAACTGACTTGTGGAAACCAGGGTGCCCGGAGGAAACCCACTGGACATGGAGAGAACATGCAAACATCACACAGAAAGCCCCAGAAATCGAACCCAGTCCTAACCCCTAAGCCACTGTGGGTTCCTGGAGCGTTACCGATTAAAAAAAAACGTTATGTTCTTTAAACAATACTTACAATGTCTGATGTCACAACTTTACTAAGATTACATATTTTTCAGGTAAACAATGGCACAGGATGGAGTCATACTGCAGTTCAGTTTCGCCACGTTTGGTGATTCCATGCTACAGAAGATGGACGGCCTTCGGAGAGACACGCGTTTTTGTGATGTCGTCGTGCGCATCAACGACGTTGAGATTCCCGGTCACAAAGTTGTCTTCGCTGCCGGTTCTCCGTTCCTCAGAGACCAGTTTTTTCTCCAGGATTCACACGAGGTGGAGATATCCACACTGCAGGATGCGGAGGTCGGACGGAGACTGCTTCTCTCGTGCTACACGGGGACGCTCGAATTCCCAGAACTGGAACTGGTGCACTATCTAACCGTGGCCAGCTTCTTACAGATGGGCCACATTGTGGAGCAGTGCACACAGGCTTTAAATAAGTTCATCAAACCGAATAAAATTAGAGACTCGATTTGTTCCAGTCAAACTTCCAATGTGACTGCAGAGCCGCAAGAGGCGCCGATGATTCAGACGGTCTTCGATGACGATGAAGAGGAAGACAACGTGATCGATGACGATAATGATGATGATGTGATCATTGATCCAAGGTCCTCAACGATCTATCACAACCCTCCAGGAAAATGTCAAGCAGAGGAGAGCCCAATTAACATCATTAAAGTGGAGTCAATTGACGATCGGATACCGGAGATGTCCCAAACTTTTGAGACCGGCTCGTCTCGTTCCCCGGAACCCCAGCACTCGCTTATTAATTCCACAGTAGACACAAGACCTGCTGAGATGACCCCCAACACGGCTCTTGACTATTCCTTCTCACCTCCCGGTCCTAGCGGCTCAGGAAAGGAGAACGTCTGGAGTTTTTCTCGGGGTGTCGACAAAAGCATGCCGTGGTACCACCAGTGCCCGAAGTGTTCCCGGGTCTTCAGGCAGCTCGAGAACTACGCCAACCACCTGAAGATGCACAAGCTGTTCATGTGCCTTCTGTGTGGCAAGACGTTCACCCAGAAAGGAAACCTGCACAGGCACATGCGTGTCCATGCTGGGATCAAACCGTTTCAGTGCAAGATCTGTGGCAAGACCTTCACACAAAAGTGTTCACTGCTGGACCACCTGAACCTGCACAGTGGAGACAAGCCACATCGCTGCAACTACTGTGAAATGGTGTTCGCTCATAAACCCGTCCTGCGCAAACATCTCAAGCAGATCCATGGCAAGAACAGTTTTGATAACGCCAATGAAGGGAGCTTAATTGAAACTTAATTGTTTAAATGTTTCAATATAAGGGGAAAGACTATTGGACTCATGATACATGTACAGACTTTACTAGGAGGCTGTAAATCATCTTGTACTTACGCCACAGATGCTACACTAATAACTAATGTGTATGCTTTTTAAGGACTGCATTGTATATATTGTCTGGAAAATTGTTGTACTGTCTTCGGCAGTTACTGTTCCACATATTTTTAAAACCCAAGCTTACTGCAACAAAAGGTGCATGAAATGTTCATCATAAGTTAGCGTTTTCTTAAAAATCTATGTAAATGTATGTCAATCAATCAATGTCAGTGTGACGTATGATCCGGGATCTGTTGTATGGTACCAAACCAAACATTTCTGTTGCTCTGGTATAGTTTAAAAAATAGAAATCACTGCCAAATGAATTAAGTAAAAAAAAAAAACTCACATAACATCACATAACATTTTCTCAAATTAAGAAATTCATCTAACTTCTGAAGTTTCATCGTTTCCTGCTGTGTTCCATCACGCAAATCAGTGCTCAGATAAATGTCTTATTAATTGACCCATTCATGTACAATCTGTTTGAAAGAATAAATTAATTTTACACTGTACTAACTGTGATTGGCACGTGTTGATTTACAGTTTGATCTCACCAAATCAAACCTGGTAATCAATATTATTTCTATAATCTTTGCTGCCAATCGTCTATGGGTAGAGTTATGCAGCCCGAGTGTAACGCTCGTGTTGAAACAGTGTTTCACAAGTTTTCACCAAAGAAATCAATATCTGTTGAGCAATTCATTCGTAGTTGGTAAATAATATCGTTTTAATTTCCATCCAGTTTAGTTTAGGTTACAGTATTGCGGCACTACCGTGGGCACATGGCATGGCGGCCTCCATCCACCGGGAGATTTACCCCTGTGATGTAGGTAGCTGCGTCCGACGCCAGGAAGGCAATGGCGTGAGCCACTTCATCCACCTCACCAGGTCTTCCGAGAGCATGAGTGGTCTTACACTTTTCCAGGAACTATACAGGGAAGGATTCCGTTTCTATTTCTGCACTTGCACTTATTAGTGTTAATAATCGATTTAGATCATCAAACAATTTAAAATCAAATAAATGTTTTGAATAAACTACAATAAAAATGGCACATGGGAAATTTGGACAGCTTTATTATGCTATACCTGTTTATACTGTTCTTCATCCAGACCTGCACGCTTATGGACCTCTGTGATTATCACTCCGGGACTGCAAAAATAAATCAATCAATACATTAAAACTTATAAAGAACATTTATAACAGGTTCAATGAACAAAATACAACAGACTTCTTACCAAACAGAATTCACTCGTACTTGCTTAGATGCCAACTCTAAACCAGACGTTGATCGTGAGTCAAAACTGACCATAGAGCAACATAGAATAAAAGAATAAATCTCTCCTACCCAGAGCAACGCATCGTGTAAACTGGTCAATGGCTGACTTGGACATGCAGTATGCAAGCACACCAGGAAACTTCGGGAAATAAATCAAAGTCAACAGAATTCTTTACTAGTTGCGTACTGTATTTCTATTTGAAATCGATTCAACCAATTCGACTACTGGAGAAAATGCAGACTTACAGATCGTTGTCCGTTCACACTGGACACATTTACCATGCAGCCCTTTGTTCTAATCAGATGTGGCACGCACAAGTGAGTCAGATGATAAACGGATCTGAAAGTGAAATGAATGCAGGAAAGTTTTGAACTGTGAAAAGCCGAGATTAATCATGCACTAAACACCCTTACCTGACATTAATATTCATCACCGTGTCATATTGGGCCAGGTCGGTGTTCTCTATGGTGCCCATTGACAGGATGCCTGCACTGTTAACAAGGACGTCCAGCCGCCCAAAATGTGCGACTGTCTCCTCGACCGTCTTTTTTACTGTATCTTCATCAGTTAAGTCTCCTGGCACCAAAAGGGACTGTCGAATAAACAAGCATCCATGAATCCATCCATCCATCATCTAGTTTTACCAGCGCTTAATCCTATCTAGGGTCACGGTGGGACACACACTGGGTGAAAGACAAACACACACACACACACAAGACAATAAAATTTTTGTATCTCCAATTAACCTGACATTAATTTACCTGACTCCAATTAACCTGTACATCTTTGGACTGCTGGAGGAAATAGGTGTTCTCGGAGGACACGGGGAGAACATGCACAACTCCACTCAGAAAGCCCCAAATTGCCTTAACCAGAAAACAAACCCAGGACTTCTTGCTGTGAGGCAACTGTGCCTCTATTATAAATGTTTATTTATTATTTGAAGACATTGAGTGGGAGAAGAGCTCCAACCAAGAGTTACTATTATGATAAATAATTATAAAAAAAAGAACTTTAAACTCAATATATTGTAAGTTGCTTCTCCTGTAACTATAATATTGTTTAATTATTCATCGGTATATTCTATAAACATCCCCACGATGCATTTTAACCAGAAATAGACCCTGCTGTGTACATACCTTGTTGCCACTGTACTCTTCGCATTCTTTTGCCACTTTGCTGAGGTTCTCCAAGTCTCTGCCATTCAACGCCAGCTGAGCTCCGAGTCGGGCAAACAGCAGGGCAGTGCCAGCTCCAATCCCCGAAGTGGCACCTGTTATCAGCGCTACTTTATCCTTCAGCGAGTTCACCTACACACACACACACACACACTTTACATGTACAGTGTTCTATTTGATTCTTCCTTTACACCGAAATGTGTCACCATGAGGGGAGTGTGTGTGTGTGTGTGTGTGTGTGTTCACGTGCACGAGTGCTTACATTACATCTGTGCCTGACTGGGTGAAGTGAAAATGTCTGGGGGCCGAACATCTAGCTCGACATTCTTTGACCTATTAATACTGAACTATTTTATAATATTTAATATATATAATATTGTTAGTTTTTACCTAAGTTAAATTGCATTTTACATTCCAAGACCACATAAATGGTGCTGATGGGTCACATATTATTGATTTTATAATACTGAGACTGGTGGAAATGAGATCAAGGGGCTGCAATTGGCCCCCGGGCCGGATCTTAGATGTGCCTGTGACTTTTATAACTGTATAATAACTTTCTTTTCCTTTTTATACATGTGTATAGTTACAATAAGCATACTATTCTATTAAAATATATAAATTAGTTTGTTTATACACACACATACACCAGTCCAGTGTTTAATAAACAGGCCTAATCATTAAAAGGTTGCCAGTTTCAGACCAACAATTGCAACATCGTCACTGTTGGGCCCCTGAGCAAGTCCCTCTTTAACTCTTTTGCAGTATCACACAGCACTAATGGCTTAATCTTTAGAAGATTGTACTGGTTATAATGTTTTATACAACCCCAGTCCTGCCACCATGAGTCTTAGTTTGCTATAAGTAGTTATAATGAATGTTATATTAACGTACACGTTATACACCGACACATCGTCCCACTGATGTAAATTCTTAAGGTTTTAGCCGTAATAAACAGTTAAATAAAGCTTTGTATGATAGATAAACTTACTTTATAAGCGTCCGCAGCTGCCATATTCAATCCACTGATTAATTCGCTAAAGAACTACAAATGTAGTCCACGGTTCAGAGTCACGTGACCGGATTGACGCTTGACCTCGAGCAAGCTCCGCCCCTCATACGGAGCGGGATTACGTCACAAGATTCAAAA
>JAOTRQ010000017.1:1349389-1368352 GCA_028565875.1 Hoplisoma paleatum | reverse complement strand
CAACTAGAACTTGTGGGCACCATGAATGGAGCAGATTTATACTTGGGAGATTTTCCCATTCTAGTTATATATGTGTGTGTGTGTGTGTGTGTGTGTGACAGTAAGAGGGAAACCCTGGGTGTTTCACGGGGCAATGTGAGGCCATTCCACCCTCCCCTGCTCCAAGTATAAGTGAGCCTTTGTTCTTCTGCATCCATATGTGTGCAGCGTTCCTTCTTCTCTCGGCAAACATTTTGCTGCAGTGCCATTTTTACACGTTTACCGACTTTGTTCCGCTGGTTCGACCGATCTTAAAAATGGATGGCCGCCATCTCGTGATGTTTCCTCATGATGCAAAAGCACCAAGTACGAACCGCTGTTGCTAAGCACAGGATCGCCGTCTTACACCCCCGAACCCCGTTTGTGATATGATGACTGACGCTTGTTCTTTTCTAGGTGATTCCGTTCCCGACGTCCTGTAATATAAAAGAAGACTGTGCGTGTCGAGACCCCAATGCCCAGGAAAACAGCAAAGGCCCCAGGCATCGCGCCATGGGCTGAGACCACCCACGCCACCAGTTCATCCACCAGTGCGAAGACGGAAAAAAAAGAAGAAAAAGAAACAACAACAACCAAAAACAAAGTATCCGCAAACATCTCTCACCATGCTGCTTACAAGAGGGCCATCCCACTCATGCTGTACCCCCCGACGTGCCCGCAGATGTGCCCTCGCGACCCCGACGATCCCAACCCACGGCGGAATGCCGTCCAACAAAGTCAACCACACAGTTCGAAATGCGACAAACGGTAAAGTTCACGGATGGATAAGAGACGAGGCGGCGTTTCACTCTCATCTACGGAAGAAGGAGCTGAACCCGAGTCTGCATCTGACCGTCTTATTGCTTTTTTGTATTCCCTAGTCGTCACTAGTAAGGTGCAACCATAGCAAAAAGAAATGTCGTGTGCAGATGTGAACACGGGGAGAGAAAAGAACCAAAAAAAACCCTAAAATAACTCATTTCTTTAAATATTTATAAAGTGGCGTAAAGAATAAAAAAAAACGACTGGAGGGAAAATCGAGGACGTGAAAATCCAACCGTCTCCGTTCTCCAGGTTATTTATAAAGGTTTCGTAACACCGAATATTCTAATCGAGCTCACGGATCGTTGACTTAATCCTGACGAATCATTAGCGAGACGTTCTGACGGACGTTCTCTCGGCTGCACTGAACCCGGACTGCATGAAACATAGGAAACTCCGAGGTGGAGCAGCTCCAGGTCGCCACGAGACACTCGCACCCCGAATTCCACAAATTACAACCCTAGTTATGCTTGTAAAGACGCCCATGTAGGTTCAGAAATACGACCTTATTGAGCCTCGTGTTCAGCACCCCTACTGGCGTGTATTAAAATTGACATTTCCGGCATTTAGCGGACTTATAATCGCAATTCTACACAACATTTGAGGGCCTCGTTCAGGAGCCCAACAGTGATTACTTTGGTAGTAGTGGGGCTACAAAACTACGTTTATTTACTCACTCAGTCCCTAAACTTAAACTTTAAACCCTAACCTTAACCCTAGACCCTACCGTAGTCTACCGTTCTATGTTAATAATCCTAACCCCAAACTTAACCTCACGTTTAATCCTAAATCTAACCCTAACCCTAACCCTATTATTCTATTTAAATCATCTTAACCCCAAAACTTAACCTTAAGTTTAACCATAACGCTTAATCCTAACCTTAACCCTTCTCTAACCTTCTCTCTTAACCCTAACCTCTATCTTAATCTTAACCCTAATCAAACTTTAGTAATCTACAGTTCTATTTTAATAATCATAACCCCAAACTTAACCTCACAATTAATCCTAAACCAAACCCTAATCCTAACCTTACTATTCTCTTTAAATCATCTTAACCCCAAAACTTAACCTTAAATCTAACCATAATCCTAACCTTAAACCTTCCCTAACCGTCACTAACCCTAACCTCTATCCTAATCTTAAGCCTAATTAAACTTTAGTAATGTGGCGTGCTGTTTTAATAATCGTAACCCTAAAATTAGCCTTGATCCTAAACTTAACCCTAAACGTAGCCCAAATCAAACTTTATTAATCTGCCGTTCTATTTTAATAATCATAACCCTGAACCTGAACAGGTTGCCAGTCTGTCGCGGTGACAGGAAACACAGAGGCAAAGACACGACATGTACCGAACAATTCCAGCAGCTCCAATCAAACCGACCGCATGTCTTTAGACTGTGGGAAGGAAACCGGAGTTAATCCGGACAAAAACCTCGGGAATGGAACCAGAATTCTAACTACCAAGCCAATTAATATTAATATATTATGCGTAATTTAAAGGAGCATGAAAAATAATAATTAGATTAAAGAAACCAGAATAAGGAAATCAGAATACACCCCGCTAGGGTTGTCTGAACGAAAGAGGGTTGTTTTTTTAAAACAAATACAGGTGTTAATACGAATTCGATTTATTAACGTAATAAAAAATAACTCATTTCCATGCTCAAAGATCCCGATGCCGTCGTAGACAGATGGACTTCCAGACGTTTCACCTTCACACCGTCCGTGAACTCTCTCCAAAACACGCTTGCACCGCGGCTTCCTCTCGTGCATCTGTTACTGATAACACGAGAACAGCGGCAGACACCGAAACGTAGCCTTTAAAAAAAAACAACAACAACGTACGACTGAATAATCAGCCGAGACGGGTCACGCCAGTTCAGCGAGCGATCTCGAGAGAGAGAAACGGCTCTGTCGCGTATCGTCACGACGACGATAGTGTGATGTCGATGGTTGGAATATGTCTCTGTAGTTGGTGGCGTATTCTTAAACTGCATCAGTATTTTTGTTTTATATCATCGAAACCTCAATTTCTGCACTTGTCTTTGTAAAAGTTGTATGTAAAAATACGATTATAATATAAAAAAAATAATAATAACCTCAAGAAGAAAAAAAAGAAGCTGCTATGGTCAGAAAGGTAGACGTCGCATGAGATGATATTCTTAGTTTACAATTGAACGATGTACTTTGACCTGTTTTTGTTTGTCCTTTTGTTTTTGTTTTATACTTTAGCGCCCGATGATGTTGATATGAAGGTAAAACGTTTCAAATCGAATCTAAGTACACTCAAAAGTACAGCTTTTCGTCAACGTTAATACGGATATCCTAAGGAACCAGCCGAACGCCGGTAGTAAAGCATGGCAATAGGAGAAAACAAACAAACAAGCGAACGAACCGACGAACGGACGAAAAGACCCTGTAGGTAGCGCAGGTAGCAAACTAGTGGGCTGCTTGTTTAGCATCCGAGTTTTTTTTCTCTTCCTAAATGTACCACGTGATATGTAGTCTTTATTAATGTCTTTATTCTTAGTGTTAAACTGTATGCTATTGTACGTAATAATAAATACGAGAATACTGCTGCTTTATATTTATATCACCCGGAGAGAGAGAGAGCGAGAGTGCCTAGAACTAATGCCAGTACACGTGCGACTATACGAAGCAGAATTACAGAACTGGTTTCACTTCAGGCGGCGCCACCGCGGACATTTTATCCCTCCAAATGTTCTTTCGGGATTCGACGTCGAGACGTCGATCGGAAGCCATGACAACGAGCGAAGCCTGATGTAGATGTTCGAGGACGATCCAATATTCTACTGTAAACTCCAAACAGGTTTCCTTTCGCTGTACCTCATGCTTGGAATGTTTGCTGCTTACTTATTCAGTATTTTAGTAATTTAAGTCACTTAGCAATATACAATGTTGTAAATAATAGAATTATTTATTAAAATGTGGTCATTTTTTTATTTATATTTACACAGCGTTCATCTAAGCATATATATATATATATATATATATATATATGTCTCAGATGTAAACGTTACTCGTTGTCATTGAGCGTTTGTTTTCTTTTCCCACCTCTTTTCATCCACGTATTCTTTCCGGCTACAAGTTACAGGTCTAACCTCACTGAGACGTGACCGCTTCCTCCCGGTCACACGCATCAGTCATAGATACACCGATTTCCTCGAGAAGACGTTTCGCAAAATCCAGTTTCTAAATTTGACTCATCTGCCTCCGTTACTTTGAGGCGTTTCGTGACCTGCCGTTTAGAGAACCGTGTTCGTAATCAGAAGGTCGCCGGGTCGAGTCCCGAGAGCCGACGGTTCACGACACTGAAGTGCCTTCAGTGCGGAACGAGGCAACGAACCCCCCAAACCCCCCACCCTAGCCCAAACTGCGCTTCGGGTGCCCTTCAATGTGTGCTCACTGCTGCCCCCTAGTGTTTGTTGACTAGGCAAAGTGCCGAGAAGGCAGTGTTACCAGTCAGAACAGGTCAGCAGGTCTGTTTCAGGATACAGAGACACACACACACACACACAAACACACACACACAGAGGACACTTTCAGTATCTCCAATAAACCTTCTGTACTTGATGTCTTTGGACTGTGGAAGGAAACCCGGAGCACCCACCACTAAGCCACCCTTCATAAATCTCTGTGTATTTTTTAAGCTCCTCATACATCCCATAATGCAACCTGTTAAATGTAATGACTGGTCTTCTCATCTATCAGATGAGTGATAATCTGATAATAGTCTGTAACGTCTGTACGCCCTACGCATATCTAAATTCTCGGAGAAATCCGTATGCAAGGCGAGCGGTGTATCTGATGCCGTGGTTCGATCGTATTCACACATTTGTCTATAAACAAAGGCAACGTTAAAAGCGACCGGCGTTCTGACATCACCGGTTGCTCACGGCGCCGATGGTGAGCCGTACGCGTCACCACGTGGAAGGTTAGAGCTGTACACCGACACCACAAGCACTGGTCTCTGCAAGCACTGGTTAACGTTACTGAACACACTTTTTACTCTCTACACACTCAACAATGCACTGGCTCGGGCACTTACCACCATTCTGTGTTTTTATTTTCGATTTTTTTGCCGTCCGTTCTATTTGTCGGTTCTCAATACGGATCTGTAATGTTTCATGTTTTATTGTCTTTTGTTTTTCTTTGTGTGTGTGTGTGTGTGTGTGTGTGTGTGTGTGTGTGTACAAACAACAGACATCAGCTGTACTGTATATTTTCATAAACTCCTCAGACATTAATAGGAAGGACATTGACATTATTTTTCTTGATATGTATTATTTAGACAATAAACACTGGTTCGGTAAAAAAAAAAACTTTGTGTTTGTATTTGTGTGTATTCCTGTTTAATATATATATATATATATATATATATATATATTATTTATTTAGCGTCGTGTTTTACACTTTATGTAACGTTCCTGACCGGAGACGATCGTTCATCACACGAGTCGCATTAAACACAGTTAATAAGTAATATCGCATCTTCAATTTGCCTTACCGGCATGTTTTTGGACTGTGGGAGGAAGCCTGAGTGCCCGGGGAGTAAACCTGAGAAGAACATGCAAACTCAGCGCAGAACTTACAGATCTTACACACACACACACGCACAAACAAAAGACATTTTCAGTATCCCCACTGAACCCGACTGCATGTCTTTGGACTGTGGGATGAAAGTCATCAAGTTTTAAAAAACGAAACAAGAAACCCGGAAACAGCGTGAGCTCGAGACGCCACTCGAAAAAAAAAAAGCTAATAAAGCCGGCAGAAGGAAGACAGGCACGGCTTTGTGGCTTTTACAGGAGCCGGTTCGGCCTTCAGAGGGTCAGCGGGAGGGCCCGTCCGCTCAGCGTGGAGGCCTCGACCCGAACCGGGTGTCCCTCTTCCACCCATGGATTCCCCCCCCCCTTACCTTCCACAAGACTGGAAAAAACGAAGAACTGCTTTTTTTTTTTAGAAACGCACTTGACCTAGGGGACCGGTAGTGAACCGTTGCAGAGTAGAGCAAAGCCTGTCATTTTTCGGCGCTATTCTGGGGCGGTAAATGAAACAGACTGGAACCACGGCGAATGCGAACGGCTCGCTGGTCGGCGCGGTACAAACACAAAGCAGTGTAAACAAGAACCCACGAGATTGAGACCGGTTTTTAAGTGACTAAAAGGTCAGTTTGGGGTTTTGGAGTAGCACGGCAAATATTTCCCTCTACAAACCAAACTACCCCCCCCAGACCCCCACCCACCAAAACGTTTATCCCGTGCTATTGTTTAATGGTTTCTTATTTTGGCCACAGAGAGGTACGTCAGCGTTTCCCGAACCTAATCTCCATTTACCACATCTGTACTACGTCTGCAGTTACTATGGACAATTATTTGGCATGTTTTACGGCGCTGACCGCAATACGTTAGAAAGCTCTGTTGACTTTTATCTCCCACGGTTGTTTCGTCGAGCATTCCTCACTTCACGGGTCCTTCGTGGGTTCCTAAAATATCTGCAGAGACCTCGAAAAAGTGCACCTACACCGCCATGTTGGATTCGCGGATCGAACCGCACCGTTAATAATTAAGACATCGCAGTGGCCAGCCGTGCATTTCTCCCCGGGGCCTGAATAAATCCACCTCTCGCTCACGTCGTTATGGCGACATGAAGCATTGACATCATGCAGATACAGCATGTCAACAACAAAGCAACGACACACAATGTTTGTACACATAATCCAAACTTATAGCTATAATTATAAGGTATTTATTATACGTTAATACTCTTAATAGAATAGATCAGATGGGGGTTGTGTAATAACTTCAACATATGTTTGACGAGGCCGTGAACTTCATTTCCCAGCATTCAGTGCAGTAATTAAAACTACAGCTACGAAATAACACAGCTTTGACCACTATCTACTCAGGATACCCAAAACAAGATGGCTAGCATGCTAGATGGCGCTATTTCTCGATCAGTAAAATACGATTGGTTAACTGAAGCAGTTTAACTGTCGCTTCTTTTAGGCAGCATTTTACTCTGCGACAGACTAGCAACCTGTTCAGGTGTTAAGTGTATCCGTCCACCTTGTGTCGCACCGTGACACTAAACGGGATTAGGATGAAGCGCTGGTAACACCGGGTAATGGATGGACGTGTGTTCAAAACAAATAAATCACTAATAATCGAGTATCTAGTCATGTTAAACGTTTCGCTTTAAGCAGTGGGGTTCGGACGGTGGCGGAAGTTTCCGGAAGTCGAATTCTTGATGAGGAAATATTGCAGCTGTACACAACTTTAACATAGAAAATAGCAACACCACAGACATTAATGTTCCATACACCGTATTTAATGACAGCGAAGGATGCTGTTACCATGATTCAAAAAGGCTCCGAGCATCTGGGTTTAGGACCATTTACGGAGCAGGATCGGTTGCCATTCCCATTAAAAAGCAAGGAAAAGTCGGAATGCGTACAAAGGATGCCTTACAAGCCAACGATGAAGCTGCTCAAGCAACTAAATTGTTTCTAATTTCTAAACAGTAAAAGATGTCGAATGGACGCACTTTTATGGAGAAAAGAAAAGCACGCCGTCTAGGACCTCCCGAATTTCTTTCAAACTGCTTTCCATTCCAGAAGATGAATACCAGGTGATGAGGGCTGTACGGTAGCGAAAGTAAGAAAGAAAGAAGTTTTAAAAATATTTACAGAGTAAAACATCTAAAGTGACCACGGAAGATCCATTTGATAGTTCATGCTACTTTTTTATAGAAATGTCTCCAGAACATACGGGCTCATAAGTGATTGGAGTTATATACATGCCATACAAGTCCACGTAAATCATCCAGTATCATAAATCACAGCGGAGAAAATCCCACACATTCGATTAGTAGCGGGAAGATTTATAGTAGTCGTGCTCAGAGAGGATGAACCCTTGGGCCTGGGACACGTTTTAAAGGCGCACAAGTGTTTCCTGTGCAAAATATACAATAATATAATATAAAGAAAGAGACTCCGGGATTACGTTCTTCAGCACGAGCATCACATGGTTTGTGTGTCATTGTTAAATCATCTTAGCTGCAATTCCTGCCGTGAAAACTTGCCAATTATTGTACTGGTTTCCAGTCGAACCGAAACTTTGGGTGCTCTGAGGCGACCAATACACCGATTCTAAAAACCTACACAGGTTTAGTATTAATTTTTGGCCGAATCTCAAATGTCACACGTCCCGACAGCCCTAGCCACAGCGCCCGGGGAGCGATCGTTACCTGTCGAAACGGCAAGCACAGTTCTGTTACACAATTGTCAAGCATCCCATAATAAGGTGAAGCAGTATCTTCCTGCTACTATCCGAAGATCGTCACTATTTTATCAGGGTGTCCATCAGGGCTCGGTCCTTGGCCGTTGTGTTGTGTTTTTAATATCACCGGACGTGATGATGATGTCACAAACCTCGTCTCCTTCTACTCTGGCTGATTGTCTCTACTGAGCTACAGACCAGTAAACAAGTAATAAAGCAGAAGCGTTATTGATTGCATCAGTGGTCCAGCCAGCCGTCCCCAGAGATCTCAAACATCGATCCATGAACATCCGCGACTTTATAACATCGGCACAGTTTAGAAGCATCGGTGGTGTCATCTAATGAAGAGCCGTTTTATATTAAAATAAAAAGCAGAGACGCTCGAAATAGCATTTTGTTCATATCCACTCGATTTGATAATAATTTTTAAGACTCTGTGTGATCCGTGCTTAACGTGGTCCCACGTTTACTCCTCTTTAATACTCAAGACATCCAAACGATGAAAGAAAACAAGGAGTTTTTACATTAAGAGGATTTTTTTTGGTGTAAAGTTTTAAACACACAGAATTGATAATAGAAATTAGAAAACGCCGTTCGCTTGGTTTATAGGTGCGCGGATCTGTTACCGTTCTCCTTTCTGTTCTTTTTTTTTTCATTTACCTTTTCAACCCCATTTTGCTTCCAATCTAATCAGTTATAATTCTCAACAACAACGTCTTTCCGTCCTGGACGGCCCTCTTCCAATCTAGACATTTCTAATTTCCATTTCTAATTCGTTTCCTGCTTGGACGACCTTCACGTTGGCCCTGGAGTGGGCCCCGAAAATACCAGCGTATAGAGTCATCGACCCTTTCCTTTACACCAACCGCCATTGTTTTGTCAAACCGGATTAGACATCATGCAATCCCGCTATAGGACCCTGTTTTTCTCCATTCCGCTTGGTTTGTAGAGACCCGGGAAACAGAAACGATGAGAAACCCTCATTTAACTTTTCCTCCCTCAGATTTGGTAACTTGGTGCGCCAAGCAATTGACAAATCACAGCTCGGATCGACTCTCCAGAGTGATGGGAAACAAGTCGATCGTGTGCCACACACTGATCAGCGCTGGAATTATTCTAATTCGAATAATATAAAACTGGAGTCCGTCAGTCATGCAGTTGACCGTCAGTAGAACAAGTCTGGCACGTTTTATTGCCTACAAATTTGAAACAAGACACGACAGACTACCATCCGGTATCAGTAAAATATTATGATACTCTGGTTACGGAAAGCCACAACCCGCCACCGCTCTTCAGAGTGTCAAGAAATACGTCTAAATTCAAAATCAAGGCGCAATTAATCAGATAATAAGACAGAAACACGATTACATGGACACATTTATTACCAGGCAGTATCCTTAAATGACCTTCCGAGGCATTCCCAAACAAAACAAATGACACGTTCGCTTTCTCTTTGCCAAACCTACCAGCTGTGCACCGATGTTGCAATGATAAGGAACAGAAAGACTTTAAGCAACATGCTTATCCCCTTTAGATTTTAGGACATCTGGGAGTCCGAAAAAACAAGAGTTTTAAGCTTAAGAGAAGCATTTATAAACCGGTGTTGAGTATCAGATACATCGAAGTATCTGGTGAAAGCGTATCGACCCGTTTAGGGTCACGGTGGGACACACACTGGGCAAATACACTAAACACCTAAACAGGTTGCCAGTCTGTGACGGCGAACGGAAGCGCACACACACACACACACACACATGGGAGGAGAAGGGTAATAATAACCAACAGCTCATAAAATGATTAATATCTCTTTGTGTGTGAGATCGAAACACATTTGTTTTGTCGTGGTTTCATTTCATTTGTGTTACTGTATTTTCTTCCTCTCTGCTTTGTCGCATGTTGTGGTTATTTGATTTATTGATTTTTTTACCGGAACAGCACTTTCCGCCTGCACAAACAGATGCAGGAAAAAATCAAACATGTGTAAGCCTGCAGGTAGCGGACGGCGGCGTGTTCGGAGGCCGTCACCCCATCAGACGTCTTCAGCGCCCGGGCTTTGGCCCGCTGCTCATCGCAGCCACAACAAACAAACACTTTCCACAGTTGCAACAGGTCTGAAACGACCTTTCTGCTGAGCTACTGTACATGTGCCAAGCGCTAACAGACGGAATGGAATCGGGGTTTTCGTTTAGTGTTTTGCTTTTCGGCGAGAGAGAGAGAGAAAAAGAAAAAAACGCTGCCATGACTGGAGCTGTGAAGAATTTTTAACCCCGAACTGCAGATTAAATCGTTACGATTTATTTTCGTTGGACGCCCGTCAGGCTGAATGTAGAAGACACAGACACACTGGCATTGCTTTTTTTATTTTTTTATTTTATAAATTATTTTTAAAGAAAGAATGGAAGTGAAAACGGGGCCCGAATTTTCTAATCAGCCTATGAAAGTGTCTGGAAGAACCCGGGCTCGGTTTGCTTTGAGGCGAATGATGCGAAATGAATACTTTGGAGAATTTCAAGCATTGGCAGAAAAACGCCGACATGTTATTTACAGTGGGAAAAAAGGAGAGGGGGAGGAGGGGGAGAAGCTTTAATTTAAACCATCTGAGCGTTTGGAAGACGTTGGGCACCACGGAGCAGCACGATAATGCTGAAAACAAAAACTGAATGAACCGCATCGTTATAACGAGACTCTACTGGATTTATATTTTGTGAATGAGAATTATTTATTTATTTTCATCCGATATGATTTCAATCATAAAGTTGCCACGAACAAAACAGCCATAAATCCTCTAATAGGAAATAAACTACGGACATAAACAGCAATGTGAGCTTTAGACATTATAGAAGTTCGGGCTGTATGTCAGCTTTTGTAATGTAAGGACCCACGATCAGCAGGATCTTGTCTCTCGTCCAGTACTCGTGACCTGCCAAAGTTCACGCGGAAGAACTGATCCGTTCTTCCGGTCCGGACCTCGAATTCCCATCCAACCCCTCTGATATTAACTGAAATGGACGTACCGGACCGGACCCGTACAAATCAAAGCTGAAAGCTTAATCCATTAGTGAAGAGCTGAAACACTTAGAAAGTAAAATATTGTAATGTGATCGACCAATTAAGCGAAACGTTTTGGACTCGCTGGCAAAAAAAAGGGGGCAAGGGCAAGTACAATATATCTGAGTCCCGGGGCGTCGGGTACAAAGACAATCCAAGGGCGTCTTCGGATGGGGCACAAATGTCGTAGACGTGCTGTTGGTTGCAGCATTTCAGTGTCGGCATCTTATTTACGATACAAAAATACAAAAATAAACAAATACAATCGTATTTGTGTGCGTCTTCATTTATTACCTGCTCACAGTTCGTCTGTTGCTCGCTTCACATTGTCGACTTCGTCTTTTAAGTACCACCATTAACAGTCCAGTAGCGCGTGAGGTCTGGTTCTTCCTTCCAGAAGTGAATTTGTGATGTCACAATACAGATCTCTGTACGAGAAGTTCTGGTTCTGGGTCTCCGTTCCAATTCATCCCAAGTTGTCACGTACAAGTGGAATCCACATCACAGTTCCTCCCCCACGCTGGAATTTTCTCAGATCCTTAGAGCGACACACCTTCATCAATGTTTGTAAAAAAAAAAAAAAAACATGTTTGTCTGCATGCTGTCGGCGGTGCTTCGTTCCATACACCCGTGACCATGGAAGTGACTGGAACACGTGATTCCCATCATTTGGATGTGTGAGCGAATACTTTTGGTGATACGGTGTATGTGAGTGAGATAAAGTGCCGAAGATAAAGCAAGGAAGCGACTGCGCCTTTAAGAGATGGAGAAAACTGGCTCGGTGCCCACTCTCCAATCTTCTGATGATGAGGCGAGGAAGGAGCTGGGAGCCATTTTTAGCGATGAGGTCATTCTTTATGGTTGGGGGAGAAAAGAGAGAGAGAGAGAGAGAGAGAGAGAGAGAGAGAGAGTAAAGGATAAAGATAAAACAAAAGAGAGCAGGCTGAGAAAGTGCTTTCGCCGTCGATGTCTGATTCTATCAGCCGTCGTCTAACAGAACCGACGATCTGCATCTCCACGGATTTCAGTCTCGCCCATGCAGGAGCATCGATGTTCGTATCGTGATTGTATTTCATGTGCAACAGGTTCCATAATGACTCGACTACCGTCGCCGTCAACATGTATGATGTCACAACTTTCCTCATTTAACCAGGAAGAATCCCGTCGAGTTACAATCCATATCGTTACAATGGACGACTATTACACGACACTTAGTAATGACCCACGCTCAGTTAAGGTGGGACATGAGGGTGAGTACACTTAACACCTGAACAGGTCGCCAGCCAGTCGCAAGGCACACACACACACACACACACACACACAGGTCAATTTCAGATTTCAGTATTTCTAATTAACCTGGCAGTTGTGGGTTGAATTCCATGCAGAATTAAGGAGAACATGCAAACGCCACATTTAACACCTGAACAGGTGTCGCAGGGTACAAACCAGTCTGTCGCAGGGTACAAACACACACACACACATACACATACGCACACACATAAACAAGAGACCCGTCTCTCCAATTTACTTGCATGTCTTGGGACATGAGGGAAGAAACCGGTGCGCCCGGAGGAAACCCACGCTGACATGGAGAACATGCAAACTCCACACTAAACACCTGAACAGGTCGGTGGCCTGTCGGAGGTTACGTGATGTGCTAATATATCATATTGCTAAGAAGCATTAAGTATTTAGTGGTAGTAAATCACTACCGTGTGTGTGTGTGTGTGTGTGTGTGTGTGTGTGTGTGAGGGAGAGAGAGAGAGAGAGAGAGAGAGAGAGAGAGAGAGAGAGAGAGAGAGAGAGAGAATAAAAAATACATCTGATATCTCACTATAAAAACTGAACATTCTACACATTCTCACAGACTACACAGCAGGATTATAGCGCCATCTACAGGAGCTAATACATCATTTATTATCACATTTATTATGATATTCATCTGTAAACATTATTTTACATTTATACAGGGTGAAAAGTGTCTCATCTTGGCAGGTCCACCTACACACGATTAAGCGCTAGTAACACTACATAAGAAATGAATGACACCCTTGTTAAACCTTCCTATTTTCCTGGGCTTCGGAATTTTTAGTGAACTAGTGAATTGTGCTTCAGTTGCCATTCCATGAAGTGCTAAATGAAAGACGTGTCACGCAAATTAAGATGATATAAAGCCGCTATAGAGTCTAGAAGTCATTAGTTGGTGATTAGTGTCTTTTAATGGAACGGAAGGGATTCGTCCTCATCAGAACCTCTTCAGAACCTCATCAGAACCTCATAAGAACCTCACCCGAAAATCTTAGGCTGTTTAGGATGTGGTGTTTTTATATTTTATTTAAAAAAGGGGACATTCTGGGTGGATTACCTGCCCCTGTTTATATACAGACATACACACACTATAATAAAGAAGACTTTACTCTATAGTCGTTGGATAAACTGTGCAAAAATATCTTATTAAATCCTGAATACGTGCAAGTTGACTTACTAATATATCAAATAACTCCATCAGCAGAAACCTGTAATTAGGGCGAAAGATCACAACATTCATATTAAGCCAAAAACATGTTTTTTCAGCCTTTTTAAGCTCCGAACCGTCCAATTACGGCCCTGTTTTCTTACCCGTGTCTAATTTCCTCTAATTTGTTTTTGTAGTATATTAACCCTCAGGCTTACAGGAATGTCGCTGTTTCAGAAGTCTTCTAAAGAAAAACCTTCCAAGCTAGCGGCGCTCACACCTGCACACAGATTTAAGCTTAAACCAAACACCCAGACGTGTGGTTTTAGGGGTTTTCAACACTGAATATTTCCTATGGATAGGAAGGGCATTCAGCCAGTAAATCGCACAGAGGCTCATTCAGCACCTTACAGGCCCAGTAAAGGGTTTCGATACGACTGCAGTCCGGTAATGATTCCAGCCTTAAAGTGGACATGTTGTGCTCAGTTTTTTTCGACGTTGTATTTCCATGTGGGTCTCTACTGCACCTATAAACACTCCAAGTGTGAATAAAATTCCACCGTTTGCTTTCTGTCAATCATTACAAACAGTTTGGTGTTAGGAAAAAGAGCCGTTTTAACGTCGTCGGTATTGTGATGTCATAAAGTCGCAAAAGTCACAAACAAAGCCACTAGAATTTGTAAAGTAAAACTTATACGAGCACAGATACACTAAATTTGACTAGATTTTCACTAACATGAAGTGATAATGTTCAACTATTTCTGAATGTATCATAACTGTAACGTATTAATTGTGGTGGTTAAGTGGTTCAGCACTGTCACCTCACAGCAAGAAGTCCCGGGTTCGATCCCCGGGTCGGGCCGGAGGCTTTCTGTGCGGAGTTTGCACGTTCTCCCCATGTCAGCGGGGCTTTCCTCCGGGTACTCCGGTTTCCTCACACAATCCAAAAACATGCCCTAGGTTGATCTGAAATGGGTAAAATTGTCCTGTAGTTTCACAAGGTCCCTGTAGCAATACGAGGTTGGAGAAAGAACTGGCAACCTACTCCGTAAAAATGTAATTGCTGAGTAACACTGGGGATCGGTAGCGCCTCACAGAGGGGCCCAAGAGTCGCAAACGATTGGAACGGTAAACACTTAAACACTTTTGATTTACACTTAATGTACATCAGGAGGGAATATGACGTTTTTCAAGCTTTAACCTTTTGTATTGCTTATTATGTATTTGTGTTAAACATTAGGAAGTTAAACATTAAACATGAACATTAAAACATGAAGCGTTTAATTATGTGGCTGTTTGTCGCCCTCTAGTGAAATATGTAATGATGCGCAGTTAGAAACTTTTCTTATTTATTTATTACACGTTTTCACATAAAATAACATAAAGCAGACCGATAAATTAAATAATAATAATATTAATAATATATTAATGAGAGTGACGATAATAGTAATAATCATAATTATTATTATTCAAAACATGTGAAGTTTATGGTTTATCGTGAAGTTTATGTAAAGTTTATGAGGTTTATAGAGATCCACATGGTGGCGCCAAAACACCACATATATCCGGACAGAAAACTATTGCTTTGGTCAGATTATCTTGTTATAAACAATGATATACTGATTATTATTGCAATGCATGGAGTGGTTAAATGTTGACATTTAAATTCAAATACACAAGCAACTCTTATTAGCAGCCGCCTTTATCCAAAGCGATTTGGGAACACTCATTTGAGCAATTAAGGGGCATTGCTCAGCGACATCTTGGTGGTAGTGGGGCTTAAACTAGAAACCTTTTAATCTATAGCCCAGTACTTTAACACTTAAGCCATCCCTGCCCCAAATAAACGATGTGAATCATGTCATAGAACTCTGATGTAACTGTCTGTGTGCTCGTATTTGCTGTTCTGGATCTAAAAAGATTTTTAAATGGGGAAAATGAAAACTGTTCATAACCTGATACGTTCGGTCATGTTGTACGTATAGTTAATCATTGTAGAAATCTAAGTGTTCCAGTCTTTTCGTCCGAGTTCCATGCTCATTAGACTACAACGCTTGGGTGGGCGACCGTGTTTTCATAAAAGGGCGTCATAGTTTTGATACCAGTGCGTGAAATTTCGAGCTCCTCGTGTAAAAATAAACAGAGTCTGTTCTGGCGCTAATAACGTCGGAATAAGGCCAACAGCTGGGCCTGTTAATGCCTAAAACCCAACTGCTCATCAGCTGCAAAAACACCAGCACCAGAGCCAAAACCAAATTAGATTACTTAATACCACACACACACACACACACACACACACACACACACACACACACACACACACACACATGCACACGATTGCCTAGAAAACTCTCCAGACTTCTTACTTCTTTTAGCTTTTGCATTACTGTCATTACAGTAATCCATAAGTAATCCACATTCCATAGCACATGATTCTATGGTTACAATGTTTTGGGAGAGGATTTCTGGCTTAAACTGGAAAAATTATTAATTATAGACATTCACTGATGCTTTTGGTAACGATTCACAAAGAATCGCAGAGATCGATTTACTTGGGGAACGATTCTGAATCTGTGAATCATTTATCGATCATCATCGATACTCTCTTTAAGCAGCAGAGGGCGCAACTGCTATGTATGTTACCAGTGTTGTGTTTTTTAATTGAAAACTGAAATTGTGTTCTTTTGTTAGCAGTGTTATGTCTTCTAAACACAAAAAGTGGAACTTTTTTGGCTTTATTTTTACTCACAACAGAAATAAAAGTTGAATCATTGTTAAGATTAAAAAAAGTTCATCACAAATGAATTATTTCTCTTCACTTTAAAATATTAAAGGAAAATTGTATCGTCAAGTGTATCGTTATATTACTATTCATGACCTTTATACAACTTCTCATTTATTTGTCATTTGTATATATTCAACAGAAACTCAGTTGGTTGTGCCGCATTTTATTCCTCCGCTATGTTTGTCATTTTTTTAGTGAAAGTCTGATGAAAGGAGAAACGATCCGGTGCGTCGTCTCTCGAAATAAAATGTTTTCTAATTATAGCAGAATCAGAATCGGTGAGCAGGATTTATGTACCGTCCATGAAAAAGCTAAAATAAAGGCTCTTATTTATAAAAGGACCTGGTTGCCTGGTTACCGCTTCATACATGCAGTGTGTGTGTATGTGTCTGTGTGTGTACATGCTTGTTTCTGGTGGATTATGTGAAAGTAAAACTTCTGCGGTTTGATATAAGATTCGTTTCTTTGGATTTGCAAGATACCGAGGAGCTGTGTTTAAACCTCGACTTATCTGGATACTGATGTTTATCGTCCCTGCCCTGTAGTAGGAGAACCCAAACATCTGATCCAAAACAATCCCCATTTAGAACGTCCGTTGCATAAGGATAAGATTGTCCTGTGGTCCAGCTTCCTCTCCATTTTTTACGTAAGATTCGCCTGCTCGGTCACGGTGGCTTCTAAACATCAGAGATCGTACCATCAGAGAGGCGAGCTGGACTATTTTTGTAGCCCATCACGGCATGCCAGCTCTACTCTCTCTATATGGGACAAACCGAGCTCTAATTATATGGCACTTGACATGGCATGTGGACCATCTGCCATTTATTTTTTTTCGAGGCATAAACAAGGCGAATTGATTCTTAGACAGTCTTGTAAGTCGTTGTTTACACACATTTTACTCATCCAAGGCCTGGAGGCCTAGTCACATAAGACCTCCATTAAAAAAATGTTCATCTGAACCATGCTGCAGTTAGTATAACCGGGTTCCATGGTCGGTATCGGCACGTCCCACAAGACATTTCTCCATCGACTGGCCACGGCTCTATTGTCGAGGCTTTTCTCCCAGTACCAGCCCCTCTGTTATAGGTAATTAAACTGTCACTGCTGTCCGCCACACACCAGAGTCACAGATGGACCCACGACCGTCTCTCTAAAACCCCTGATTGACTTAACAGACCTCGGCCCCACCCAGCACACACAGAAACACCGACACCCAGATGGGAACTGAGGGGAAAGGGGCTTTCTTAAGAAAATCAGCAGTGTTTTGGTTATATGAGGGACAGCTGCTGAAGAACTCGGTCATATAAAACAGACATGTACAACAAAGATATCTGACCTTTCACCCTGTATAGACAGGAAAACATTGAGGTCATTGTGACTGTTGCTACGGTATTTTGTTTATTCATTAAGAAAAGGAACTTGATCATTAATGCATGATTACATCCCTATTTTAGTTTAATTACAAATGTAATCCGCTTCATTTCCAAAATACTGCAAACAGCCCAATCTAGCAACACTGTACTCATGCTAGTTATGGGAATGAAGCCTATGGCACTTAATAGGGGGCTTGTCATAAAGAATCATTCAGTTTATTCTTATTTGAGGAGGTTCCATCCGTCCATTAACTAGTTTTAGCATCGCTTAATCCAATTTAATAAAACATAAACACCTTTAATACTCACAGACTGTTGATCTGTCTGCACTACACACTCATTACATCACAAGACTTCACGCATGGAAACGTCTGAGAAGACTGGTCACGTATGAATGAATCACGACTTTAATTTAGTGGCTCGTTGAGACAGGAACGAAGCGCTTCCTGAGATTCAAAATGTGAACAGTTCTCAAAATAGTGCCAGGATACGTGTTTCATGTTCTCACCCATTAAAGAGATAATTTGGATTAAGAGATTAGGAGAACATGACAAGTTTTGTATACATATAAATGAAATGAGATTGACGACATCACACATTATGGAAGGAGACTTCGGAAGGAGAAGTTTGTCCCAGCACGACTGTGTCCATGTGCACAAAGCTGTATGAATTTAGTGGCGCCATTGAGTGACTCAATAAGATCCTGGTAGGTCGTCATAGATATTTGAAACACGGCTGCTGGAGGAGGCAGGGCAGAAGATTCATAATTAAGTCCTATTCTAAAAATATTGTTTGGAAGCAACATTTCCAAGTACAACACTGAATCCCCCTAATTAAACCATGGTAACCTCTATCAGAGACTCTCTGTGGTCATGTTGGTTCTATGGATCTTGGATTCATGTTGGTTTTATTGTTGTATGTTGGTCATGTTGCTTTTGTGGCTCTTGCCCTTCTGGATGTCTCCTCCAGCAACTAAAGCTTTTGCTCCTACCGACTGTAAACTGGGCAAGCTTAAGATAGTTTAGGCGGCACGGTGGCTGAGTGGTTCAGCACTGTCGCCTCTCAGCAAGAAGTCCCGGGTTCGATCTCCGGGTCGGGCTGGGGACTTTCTGTGTGGAGTTTGCATGTTCTCCCCGTGTCAGCGTGGGTTTCCTCCGGGT
>JAOTRQ010000017.1:1308605-1319080 GCA_028565875.1 Hoplisoma paleatum | reverse complement strand
TGCAAACTCCGCACAGAAAGTCCCCAGCCCTACCCGGGGATCGAACCCGGGACTTCTTGCTGTGAGGCGACAGTGCTATAACCACTCAGCCACCGTGCCGCCCGTTGTCTTAAATTAATTCAGTTTTCAAAATCGCTTTATAGATATTTGCTATACAATTCTTCAAAAAGCACATACTTTTGTTTTATTTATTATATTTTTGTAATACATTTACTGACCCCCCCAAAAAAAACTTTTATTTGAAAGTGAATGTTGCTGTTGCTGTTGTTGTATCACATAACTTGATGCTATGGCAGACGGGTTTTTGCTTATTTTTCCATCTTGTCTGTTATCAGTCAAAATGGTGCCTTGGGGCATTAAGCATCTTGGCGCTTACTGTAATTTCTGTAGAATCGTAAAATATGAATAATTGACGAGATCTGCCAGTAAACTGCTTTATTTTACCTCTCAGCTTTTACAATACTTCAGTTGAAAGTTGAAAAAGTGCGAAACTCTTTTCAAAGACAATTTATTTCTTACATCTTGTTCTCATACATAAAATTGGCAGAGGTTTTCCCTTCACCTACAATAATAATGCTACCATCAATCATGAAGGGAGTCGGTTCTTATGTTATCCATCTCCCTCCTGCAGAGCGGCACTCAGTTTCCCAGTCAAAATTTAGTCTAAACGCTTACCCAGGCCCCTCTTATGTGGACTGTAGAGTGAGACTAGTGTCAACTATTGACAAGACTATGAATAGAAGCAAGTCTATGTTGGGGGAAGAGCGTGTGAGGGGGTCTGTAACCTCTCGCCAGCTGCTTGGCTCTTCAATGGCTTTGGCCTCCACCACACCCTGGGGTGGCAATAATACTACATCAGCTTATCTGAATCAATATTCTCATTTCACTTGAGGGTAGTTTATTAAGTCCCCAGAGTCCTGTAGTTTGGTTGTGTTTTTGCCCAACTATGCAGTATAATGATTCGGTTATTGTCCGATGCTAATACAATTAATGTATGCTAATACAATGCTTGTATTGTATTGAAAGTAAAAACTAATTTGCTCCATCCATCCAGTTTGACTTGGCGCTTGTGATCTATTTTCCATTTGTTTTCTTCTGAGTTTGTCGTCAGAGATCCTAAACAGCAAAAATGGAGAAACGATGTACATTTATGCGAGTTAATAATTGTCTGTGCGAATAAGCACATGTTCGCTTGTGTTTGTGTTCAGCAAAAGCTTGATCAGCTGTGGATAAAGAGGGTTTCCCAAGTGGAAATCCACGGTCAATAAAGTGCTCTTCAAACAAAAGCCGGCTAAATGCAAGAATAAGAGTGTCTTCGCAATCTGCGTGGGTCCCATCTGACATCGGTGCATCCCCAAAGCCTCAGCATCCGCACGGCTCTTCTTTTCCATCAGAATAAAACAATCAGAAGAAGTAGGAAAATGAATGTGTAACATCAATGGCGAAAAAAGCTCTTGACTATTCAGGCATTTCCAGATGGGACTCGGATAATATCTCAGCGATGGTCTGTTAAAATCACATGATTCTGAGAAAAATAAATAAATTAGAGCAAGAGCCTGAATGCTAACAGCTTTAGACACACAATTGTAAGCCAATTACTGCTAACAAATGAGATGTAACATAGAAAGACACAATAAAGCCATGGAAACACTATTTATGCAGCAAATGGTCTGACTTCTTTAGAAAACCGATTCAAGGACACGCAAGGTCCCATTACTAAAGAAGGATGAATAAACTAACGATGTTAATAGTCTAAAAGAATTGGTTGCATATGTAGATAAGAGACTTTGCGGAAGAAAAAAATGCATTTTAATCTTTTTGAAATGAATAGTGAACTACAGCTTGTGGCAAGTAAAGCAAGCCTGGTGTAAGTAATTTTCCTAGAAACTAATTAAAACCTTCTAACATTTCTCACTAACATTCCTTTCTTGTTACCTACAAAGCAATGGCCAAACAAAAAAGTGTGTTTTTGATTTTATTGCAATTGATAAATTACTCTCGATATAATGTATTATTGCATAAACACGATGTGCTGTATTTGCTGTACAATTGCACAAAAGGAAATACTTTAATGTATCCTAAAGAACCGATTCTAATCCAATCAGCTAATTATAAAGTTAATTGTGAACAGTTTCGTGATCATTTATGGCCTAGCGGTCAGAGAGCAGTTTAAAACAGTTCTAACTGGACTCCGGTGCGGGCAGTGAGAGTTAAAAAAAGTTTATTGTATATCTATATAATTAGTGGCTCGGGTGTTTTGTTAAATGAAACATTTAACAAATAAGTTATTTAGATTTTCTTGTTTAAAGACAGAACACACCTACAAGCCGGTTTGCTTTGTATTTTGCTGTACCATAACCACTTTATAATCAGCATGCATTTCGTAACAGATGGAGAAAGAAAAAAAGAGGTTGTGAGAAAGCACACGGAGATGGAGTGGGTAGGTGGGTAGGGGTGGGGGGTAGGACCGGGGCAACCTGAGGTCCCCTATGTCTCAGCCCCAAAAGAGGAAATATGGGGAAAACATGTGTAATTTTCACCACAGGGTTCTGGGTAATTGAGTCATTTTAAATACAGATAGGTAGATGAATAAAAGCGAATAGCGAAAGTAATAAGAAGGGAGAACACACTCAAGAGATCAAATTGAGGATTTCTTCCAGGAACAGCAACTATTTTCTTCCTTTTCATCCCTGAGCTTTTATGTGTTATCAGTTCAGCCAGATACCTATCTTAAGTAATTTTGTTTTTATTTGGGTCTTTCGGTAATTCACTTCTTTTGTTAAGATGAAGGTGATTTGTCTCCTGCCGCCTTTAGGTGGTGATTCACTTTAGCTATCGGGAAATCGATCAGCCGTATTTTTTTTCTTTTTAAAAAGCTAAACGTTATTTATAAGATTTTTTTTTGACAGGACTGCACTTGTATACACTAAGATGATCCGATGTTAGTTAAACGTGAACGCTAATTGAGTGATCGATACGTCTGCTTATTTGTTTAAGCAGCCACTTTCCATATTAGTAATGAACTTCCCTGTTCAACATGTGCTGCTTTAATGACACACGACTTCATCCAATTACGGCAAAAATGATTAAATACAATTCGTTTTGAAAAACAAGATATGCTATGGGTTAGATTTCACGAAGGATTAGTTTCAATCAATGTGTGCTTTAAAAAAACAGAAATAGCACATAGGATGTCAACTAGGGGGCTGCCTTGACCTGGTTTAAGAACTGAGCTCGTGATCAGAACGTTGACGTTCGATTCTAGGTCTCACATGGCGCCTGGCATGTGTGTTCACTACTGTCCCCTAGTGTGTATTCTCTAATTTATGTAAGGGAGTGTTTCACTGCACAGATTGGGTTAAATATGGAAGTTGCATTTCCTATTGGTTATTTTTGGTCATTACATTAGTACAATAATAAACCTTTTTCCACACCATTACGTCTCTAAAATGCGGAAAAAGTTTGAATTGGTACCTATTTAGAATGTAAAACATCCATACTTTTTTGCAAGTGTATTGGAGAGATAAAAAGTTATTCTTCCAGTTTTTTTCCCTCATATTTCTTCTTGTGTTGGGAAGCATGTCCATCGGTAAGAAGAAAGGATCTCGTGTCTTAACCAGCTTTCCAGCTTCCTGAAAATGTGAAAGTCTTTAAAGGCTTCAAGTTCTGACTGAGTGATTAATACAATCGTGCACCACGATCGCACAGCCATGGGGGAATTTTTACTTAAAGTCATATCTTTTCATGTATTCGAATCCGTAAATAGCTTATCATGGGAAGCTACGTCCTGTGGTAAAGAGAGAGCAGAGGGTGGCAGAAAGCAGAACCAAGTATCCAGTGGATTAATGTCACTTTGGACACATTGTGTGAAAAGGCCAGTGTAGGGTTTACAATGAAGCGAGCTTCAAAAGAGAGATTATAGAAAGCACTCGAATCTTGCTTTTTAGTTTGTTCCATCACCACTACTGTAGGAATTCCTAAACCGTATGTGGCCTGTTGGTGCTTAAGAGATACTGTGGGAAGTCATAGCACCACTTTTATTTCAGGAATCATTACAGTTACACACTAGATTTTAAATATTCAATTACTAAATGAATTGCTTCTAATGTTAATGCACACATCACAGTGTAGCCTAGTGGGTAGAGCGTTGGGCTGGGAACCCAAGGGTTGGGGGTTCAAATCCAGGCTCTGCTACACAGCCACTGTTGGGTCCTTGAGCAAGACCCTTAACCCTGTCTGCTCCAACATCCAAGTTGGGATATGCGAAGAGAAACATTTTGTTGTACTGTACATCTGTATATGTGCAATGACAAAGAAAATTGAATATTTATTTAATTTAAAGGGCATTGAATCTATGAGGCTACTGAGCTTGACAGATGATATCTACTGCAATCAGGGGTTAAACTTCCATCCCATTTTAAACATGTTCTGTGCTGTTTGAAGACAAATTAATTCTAGCATAAAAATTCTCGACATACTGTATTACGCCAACATCTCTCTTTCACCAGACTTAATATTTGCTGTGATTATTTAATCGACAGCGTTTTCCTTTCAACCGTTGATACGAATTCAATCCGATTGACAGTTTATAAAGCTTGATGTTGGGTGAACACACCAATGGACACGATTCCACTGCTACAAATAACAATAATGTTAACAATCGGTACCATGTAGTATAAGGAAAGTCTGTCTTCGCTTCTCAGTGTGGTCACTTAATTATTATTTTTACCTATTCTGATTATAGATCTTTAGTCTTTAGTCAACTGAGCTTCCGCTTCAATCATTTTAATAAAGGTAACTAGAATTTAATTAAAACTTCAAATCAAGTCAGGGTTTATTTGTTACATACATAGTCATACCTGGTACATGGATCTTTTATGAGTGCTCAGCCGTGGCATAATAAAAAAAGGTTAACAAAATATACAATATATAAAAATAGAGATATTAAAATGTAAAAATAAAATAACAGCATCACATAGTGCATATAATTTAACATCGTGTGTGCAACCTATGTAAGGTATGTGAATATTGTATGCAAATATATGTACATCTTGATGCGTATGGATTTAGTAGGCTTTACTCGAAAATCTACGTTCTCGTGAGTTGCCATATACTCTCGACTGGCTGTTTTATCTTCTTAATTATCTGGTCTAAATGAATAGATTTCTGCACAGCTTCCACACAGCTCCCTTTAACATTTGCAATTACATCTAACTCACAGTGAATACACCGTCACCACTATACCACCGATAAGCAGGGAGATCACTGGAGCATCCATCATTTAGCCTGCTTAAATATACGGTGTATTCTGGTGAACCAACAACGCCACTGGGCCCCCCAACTGAGAATCTGTTTTAGAAAATATTGACAAAGCTATTTCACTCTATTTTCATTAGATCGATCTGAGCCGTTATACTTTCAGTTTGGAGCGTCGGCAGCTTGGGCGCTAAAATTGTTTTTGTATTAAGTTTTTTTTAAGGAAGATGAAAAGTTTGATTAAGATATAATGTGATCTGATAACTCTCTCTCTCTCTCTTTCTTTCCCCTACCTATTCATTTCACAGTAGGTAACCAGCTCAAAGTGATGAAATATTGAGGGCAAGCGAAGCATACTCAATTTAGTCAATGTACTGCAAAACTGAAAGTAGTTATTGATTGAGACATCTGATAAATCTCTAACACTTTTTTAAAAACACACACACACACACACACACACTGTCAGGCTGAATATTGTCGCAGCGGCCTATCTAAACAAGTACGGCCAATTCACTGTGGACTGTTAGTGGGCTACTTTATTATCATTATTGGGCTATTGAGTTCTGTTTATCACAATTTTCCATGTTATTTTATTTGTTTATACGACCACTTTATTCTGACCAGGGCCAATCCATCATTATGTACAACAACGATAACGTATTTACTATACAGTGTTTGCCAGACGTAACCCGGTGAGTAAAGAACTGGCCTTATGATCGGAAGGTTGCCAAGCCGATTCTGAGAGTCGACAGAAGCTGACCGAAGTGCCATTGAGCATGGCACCGAAACTCTAGTGTGCCCTTGCTAGGGTTGCTCACTATGCTAGGCATATGTGCTCATTGCTGCCTCCTAGTGTAGCCTAGTGGGTAGATCGTTGGGCTAGGAATCCAAAGGTTGGGGGTTTAAATCCAGGCTCTGCTACACTCCGCTATAATGTTGGGTCCTTGAGCAAGACCCTTAACGCTGTCTGCTCCAGGGGCGCCGTACTCTGGCTGACATCCTGCGCTCTGACCCCAACTTCCAGACAAGTTGGGATATGGGAAGAGAAACATTTTATTGTACTGTACATCTGTATATGTGTAATGACAAAAATTTGAATAATTTTATTTATGTGTGTAAATGTGTTTCACTGCACGGATTGGGTTAAATGTGAAGGATTCATTCTGCTGGGTGTAAAAAGCACAGTGGTTTCTAGACTTTTTAACTTTCTAACACTGCCCACAATCTACCCACCAAGGGAAAATAAAATGTAAATAAAATGGTAGTAAAATGTTGTCTTATCTTCCAATCACAAGGCTTTATGCTCAATATGGGAATTCTTTTTTTTAGAAAACCCCATTAAAAGTCAAGAAGCAAATCTACTGGTTTACTTGCCAAACTGCCAGATAGTACAAATGAATCCTTTCAAGTCCAGTGGTAGCGTACTTTACACCATATGGTGTTCATGGTGCAAGGCCTGCATGCTGTTGCACACATACACAGCGGCACAGTTTTGTGTCGATTTGTTTGTTCCCGACTTCGTTCACGAGCTTTGAACCTCAGCACTCAGTGACCACACTGTGGACGAGATGTTGTGTTTCCTAAATGCTTCCCCCTTTTTTCAATAATACCACTCACAGCTGAGTGTGGAAGATCGAGAAGGACAAAAACAAATTCCCACCATGCATCACAATTGTATTCAGATTTCAGGTCAGCTTTTTAGATTCAGATATTCATTCCCAAATCTCACTGTGTGCTGTGAGAATCTTAAATTTAATAAACGGGCGTTGTGTTTCTTACCTTTTGCGTCATATATTGTACCGCGTCAGCGCTTATTACAATATATACAGTTATCAGATAAATAAATAAATATTTAAACAGTATGTAATCAAATCGTAGGTGTTTTTTGTTAAAATCATGCCTATAGTAAGACACTGTTTCAATATTTGCCAGGTTGTAGATACAATAAGATACATGGGTATATAAGATAAAAGTTTGTGCAATAATGCACATTAATGGTGTTGCATAATTAAAAATAATAAATATATAAGAATAATCATTATAAAAACCCTCTTAGTGTCTAAAGGATGCAATTGACAGTATTTGTTCTGTCAGTCCTTCTCAATACGTTTAACCTTTCTGCTTTGTATAATAAAATTTGTATGCACAAGGGTGGCCGTTCTTTCTGCGTTTTGGCTCCGCTCATGTATATATGGCTTTTAAAAGTTCCACTGGGTTGCTACGTAAAATGCCTAATGAAGGGGATAATGCATTTAAAGTAATGTGACATTAATTGTTTGAGGTTCATAATAACAGCCCTCAATCATCTGGAAGATTGCCCCGGGCTTTTAATGAGAGTCGTTTTCAAGGCAATGGACTCGAATGAGGGAATGACAGAGTCAAATTAGCTGGTTTGCTATTCATGCTCACTCTATTGCCTACTATTTAAAAGTCATTGACCATTTAGGGATGGGCCATTGGTCGCAGTGAGTGAGCAAGATGCACCAAGGCTTGTGTTTGTGTTGCAGGGCAGAGGATGGATGGCTGGGTGGCAGCTCCACCTATGATAATGCTTTTAAAAAAGCAGTAGAAATGTCAAGTCCCTTCTGTGCCGAGGTGAATGGGACGAATAGCGGTGATTTTCGGTGGGCCCCATTCCTACATTACCATAAGAAATGGGCCAATATGGATGGAAGTCAGTCGGTCTGGGCGCTGTCAGCAGAAGCTTTTGGTGAGGAGTGATTAATGTCTTTACGATACCACACACAGCCGGCGCCATGGTCCTACCGCTTCCATCAGTCCAATCTCTCTCTAGAGCACACTTACCAGAGCTGCAGGTGCCCAACAACCTGCCGATTCAGCACAAAGTGCACAAAGTTTCATGTTTAAGAAGACACTAAAGAAGAAATAATTCATATACGCTACAGATCAGAAACGCTCAGATTTCTATTCATCTTGGAACCAAAGCTCAAGGGCGAGATATTGTTGGTGTTATTATTTGTCTAATTTGTACTGTACAAAAGGTTTTTATTTATTTATTTTACACTGAAACTCACTTTCTAAAGACTTTTGATTGTTGGCACTTTCCTGTTTACCTGACTTTGCAACTTTCGGAAATTATTCACAGATTAGTTTCATTTGTGTTCTTTTTGACTTCTTAAACCTGCTTCATTGAAAGTCTCTTATTATGTCCTCTTGCCAGGGCCCACTCCATGAATTGAATGAGTCGGTGTCTTTATTTTCCTCATTCTCTGACTTCAGACCTCATAATAGGTTCATTAATGCAGAAGTTGCATTTGGTTGACAATGGGTTAATGGCCTGAGGGTAGTCTATTGGCACCGGGAAAGGGCCAACAGGAGGAGGAGACTTTTTTGCGGCCCTTTCAGTATAGGTTCTCCCAGGGTCAACCGAGTGTCACCCGAAAGTGAACAAACATGTAATTGATGTTCGGACATCTCTGGCTGACTCTTTTGAGGCAGGGCTAAAAAAAGGGGGAGGGGCTGCTGTCTGGGCTTTGAGCATCTTGCAGAAAAAGGGAAACTGATTTGTGAAAGCGTGGGATGAAAAGAGACGCAATCTGTCCAACTGGAGAAGGGGGATACGCTTGAATTTTTCTCTTCTGTCTTTTGCTGAAATGATTGTGTTTTGCATGGTGGTTAATTGCTACCCCCCACGTACAGGTCGCGAAGAGGGGAGGCATACGCTGCTGGTGTTCTTTTCTCCTGTGTACTGGGAACAGGGTCTGGTTTTGTCTCTGATTTTCATGGATGTTAGCAGAATATGTAGAAAGGAGTCGCGGCCTTTTTGTCATGCCATGTCAGGCCGGACTGTTCCGTGCCTTTTTTTTGTAGGTTCACCTTTGCATAACAACGGGCGGCAATTTGTACCCAGAGAAAGGCCTCACGAGGTTGCTGAGCCAAACTTCCTACGAATATATATTTTTCAATCTTAAAGGCCAGTCTTAATCTTAATTGACTGGAATGGTTGCCAGATTTAATTGTTGCGTTGTTGACCTTTGGTGCTGTAAATGAATTTAGCCTTTTGGATATGAATCCGTGATAATTAGAGGTCATCAATTAACAACCCTTGAAACAACAGGACTGGGAGTTATTTGGGGAAGGTCATTCGCCAAATGAAAGTTCACAGAATGAGCGTGAAGATGAATCCTGCCCTGTCTGTCCCGTGAACGGTTTGCGCTTCGCTCTGGTGCCACCCCACTTTACCCCGCGTACAGCGATGATGTCAGCATGCGAACCCTTAACAGTAATTACACATCAGATGACAACAACTCAAAATTGATGTTTGGTGCGGGAGAGCTAAGTGGGTTCTTTTAAAAGTTAGAGACAGGAAACCAGAGCGAGAGGGAGGGAAGGGTCACGTGATGAGAACGGCAGCATGGGAATTGCTGTGGCAGCTGCACTGTATGTTCGCTACACTAATAGACATGAAAACCCATTGCTAAAAGCGCATTTGGCATCAATAGCAAATGAGTATTTATTCGGTAATGACCCAGAAGGTGTCCCTTAATTGAATAGTGAGAGTGGTGCCAAGTAGTAATAAAAGCAGATAGATTAGTGGAGGAAATATCTTCTTAAGTGGAACTGTAAATACATATGAACATGCATTTATTTCTCTGACCTTGAGCAAGATAACCACAGATTAAAAATTTAGCTGGTAGGATAAATGGGTATTTGGCTTTTAGTTTTGATTTTTTAAAGTCCCGCACACAGTGGACCTTTATTGGCTGCCCTGAATATCGAATTGAAGCTCTTAAGTGCATTAGGCATTAAATTGCTTTGTACTAAAACTTTGAGCAAATCTCTCAGCCCTGTGTTTTGTTCGAAATGTTCTTTGTTTTGAGATAACAATCGCTATACTGTTTCTTTTGTCATGTAAATGTCAGTCATAAATTTAATAAAATGTCAGTATCTTTATTTTACATAGACGACCGACAAATTAAGTAAACGTGACAGCCAAGGTTTTATGTACTGCCTTTTATTTATTTATATTTATCATTCTTGTTTATTTTTCTACTTTTTATCTTTACAACTTCTTTATCCTGGAGTTGTCGTGGTCCATGTTTCCCCAGAAACCCTCAAGCATACCGGACAAGAAACAAATCTATTGCGAAGGTTCGACCACCCCATTGAGAGCATTGCTAACAATGTCTGCATAGACACCTTGGCAGGGCGATAGCACTTATGGATTTGAACCCATAATAGACAGTTGCACTATATAT
>JAOTRQ010000017.1:1282430-1297350 GCA_028565875.1 Hoplisoma paleatum | reverse complement strand
ATATATGTATATATATATATATATATACACACACACACACACATGCATATGTATATACACACACATACATACAGTTTAATCATTTAAGGTTTGGCTGGATAAATTCTCTTACGGATTAGACATGAAATTGAATAGTAAACGACGAATCAAATTTCATTCTCTTTATAATGTCTGAAAAGTCTATGTAAAGAGCCGTGTGACCAAACCTGACCCAGGTTTTACCACACATGAATGAGCAGGGTACAAGAGCTCATACTTTTCATGCCATGAGAAAACATGGTCCACTGAAATGGCTTCTTATTGTACAATGCTACTGAGTATTTTCTTTATTTACAAACCATTTGTAGTGTTCATTTCCGAATTAATCAGCAATAAATGAACAGCGTTGCTTTTGTTTTATTGTCAAATGCAACTAGCCAGCTATTAAGATATCAAACCTATTCAGAATCCACTTGACAAAGTTTTATCTGACTACAAGATAGAAGACAGCTACTGAATGCTTGTCACACATCAGTTTGTTTCCCCTAGTTTACCCAGTCGGTCTTTGGTTCTGTTAATTCCTTGTGTCATTGATATGTCACCCCAAAACACACAGACCCATTGAACTTTAAACTGCCTTTTGTCGCCGATATCTCCTACCTGAGCCAAGTAAACCGTGTTTTACACAGAAACCTTGATGCGATCTGGATGATTGAGTTTCATATGGCACAAAGGTTACAGGGTGCATTAATAAAACTAAACGGTATATGGTAACGTTTTCAAAAGCTTTGGCTGTAGAAATATAATGTCAAATAAATCCAAATCCAACAAATACAGTTAAACCGAAAACATAACTGGGTATTTTAAAGGTAACACCGATTACAAAAGCAACGTTATTAGATTTGTGTCCATTCAAAGTTGATTTATGGGGTAGATACTTGTATGTACTATAGGGTGTGTATTGCTGTCATAGGTTGTGACTCATGTGTCACATCTGTGTGGGTTACTTCCAGCCACTTTGGTTTCCTTCTTCTGAATAAAATTCTCCAAATGAGCCCCCCTTATTCATCACTGAATGAAAAGGTGTGGTTTTATTTATTTAACAAAACTGTTCTTCTTTTTTATCTTCCAGGAAATCACTCTGGCTAAAGGTAGTCGAGTATTAGAGGGCTGGATAAACCCTCCACCCCCAGTTTACATGCAGTATTTCTTCTTCAACGTCACCAATGCAAATGAGTTTAAGGCCGGCAAAGAAAAGCCCCGTGTCACCCAGATGGGTCCTTACACTTACAGGTACAGTAGTCACAAATTCCTTGTTAAATGAGTTTAAGAGTAGCACCAGTCTTGTTCGTTATTGCGCAGTTCCTGCTCAGGTCAGGAAATTTCAGCTTGTCAGACGGGTGCCAATGACCTGATGACGTGCTAATAAACTGGCACAACGAATCAACTTCCGTATTTGATTCGTTGTTTCAATGTAGAAGTTAGCATAGGGAAAAAAATAGTTTCAGCTTTAGGTCGAATGCAACCGATCCATTTTTTTCACCTTTTTCGCAAATGCAACTTATTTGAATGTGTTAAGTCACATGCTCTCTGATGACCTCTCCAGCCAAGCAAATTTTCAGCTTGTTTGCATTTTTATACAGATTTGTTTCTTGTATTTTTGATTTCCCTTCTCTGGCTCTAAAACTTGAGGTGTGAGAGGTCACACTGCCACAAAAATGGATAAACATATTTGAATGTAAAATACTCCAAGCTTTCTTTAAAAATACAAATAATAAATATAAAGTGTGTGTCTCTATTTACATGTTTTCAGGGAATACAGACCACGAGAAAATGTGACCTACTTGGAGAATGGCACAAAGGTCTTTGCTACAAATCCAAAGAGTTTTGTATTTCTCCCAGAGATGTCAGTTGGAGACCCTGAGGTGGACATCTTAACTGTCCCCAACATCCCCGTCATTGTGAGTGTTCAGCTTTTAAATGGGGTAAATGATGACATGATAGCAAGTGAATTAATTAAACATTCATGTCCCTTATCGTTCTTTAGGCAGTGATGAATGAAATGAAGAGCTATTCCTTCTTCATTCGCCCTCTTATTTCTTTATGGATGGATTCCATGGGTGTCGACCTGTTTATGACCCGCACCGTGCATGAGATTTTGTGGGGCTTTAAGGATCCACTGATGAGTAAATTGCACGACCTGAAGCCTGAAGTGGATGAGTACTTTGGTCTTATGTACAAGGTATTAAAAACGATCATTATCATTTTACAAAGCAGCAAATTCAATGAGCAAATATTTCAACAATAATAATTTGTTCTTTCACCTTTTTTGTTGTAGAAAAACGGAACTCATGAAGGTGAATTCGTCTTCCACACCGGAGAGCAGAACTTCATGGACTATGGCAAGATTGACACTTGGAATGGAATAAAGTACTTAATCCTTTGTTTAACCATCTAACCGTGATAAGCTGACTTAAAATTTAATTTACTCTAAGGCTAGAGTAAATATGTGTATAGATTTATATGTATTATTTTTCTCTAACGCAGAAAGATGGATTGGTGGTCGTCTGAGCAGAGTAATATGATCAATGGTACAGACGGAAGCGTGTTTCATACTTTCTTGAACCGAGACGAGCTGCTCTACATCTTTGCTGCTGATCTCTGCAGGTACATCCCAACAACCTAAGACAAAAATGTCCAGTCATGCTAATATTCAGCACTGCTTTTCAGCACAGAAAACATTTTAGAACATAATACAAAAGCCTGATAATGATACGGTACACGTCCGAGAATATTTGCTTCTCTTTACTCTGGGTAGTTAGTTCACTTGCACTCTTGAGATGTTATTTTTTTTAATTAGGTGAACGATTCACCAAGGCAGAACATCTCTTATAAAGCTCAGCACATTTTGTTCTGCTCAGACTAGCTGCTGCATTCCGTTTCTTGTCCTATTGACAAGAAATGAAAGAACTACACCGCATTTTTCCTATCAGATAGACAGATTTTCTTACTACTATTTTATTAGTATTAGCACGTTCTATACATCTGCACTCAATATAGGTGTGATGTTTAAACATCTTTATGATATTTGTTGGTTGTGGGAGAGAAACTGGGTGGAAATTGTGCAATCCTAGCTAACGTTCACTTATGTTTTCTGTCTTGTAGGTCCATCCATTTGTCATATGTGAATGATGAAGAAGTCAAAGGAATTCCAGCATACCGTTTCGCTCCTCCTTCAGATGTGCTGGCTGCTCCAGAGGAGAATCCTGCCAATGCTGGATTCTGTGTGCCTGCTGGAAGCTGTCTGGGCAAAGGAGTGCTTAAAGTCAGCGTATGCCGCCAAGGTAAGAGTCTGGTGCACCTACCATGTGGGATACATCTGTATCTGGTATGTTCACCCTTATGAAATGGTTTTATTTAGCTTTTCATTTTGAGCAAGCAAGTCAGAACCTATTTTTTTTACTTTTAAAAGAAATTCAGTAATTTCATGACTAGGTTCTTTTTTTTTAATACTTAGTATTAGTGACCTTTTGCTAACTCGATGTACCCAGTTTGCTCTGGCCTTCACTTTGAAATCAGCTATAGTACACATCTAGTTAATGAATAACCGTTCACAAGCAGCCACATCTGGATGAGGTAGTAATAGCAGCTCGATTGGGACATCAGCATGCACGGCCCTCTTTATGGCTTCCTGTGCAAATCACTGCACTGATAAATGGATCTGCTGATGGTGAACTTGTGTGCTTATCATGTGACGGTACTTTAGTTGATTCAGGAAAAAACAAGTTTTAAGCAAGAGTGTCGACAGGGAAGTGGAACTGGTGGCTTTAGTTGACGTGCAGAAATGTTCGGGACACTGGATTTGACCACTTAGGCGTTTTATGGGCCACAGAAAGCAAACACGAAGTGGAATTTTGTTCCCAGGACACGGACGTTTACCAGATTTATGTCCTGTTTTAACCCTGACTTGGGGTAAAAGTTGTGTTTGTTTAGCTGGTAGAATGACCGTAGAAATGGACAAGACAAATAATCATACCAACTCTAGAATCCCCACACATTTATTTTTAATATATTACTGAACAATGATGCTTTTCATGCAGAGTGACCAGATTAATATAACAACTCAGCATCACACGTTTCCATTGCTTCTATTTTGATTCCGTTTTTTAAGTCATGTTGTTTTTATTTTTACAGGTGCACCGATTGTCGTGTCTTTCCCACATTTTTACCAAGCTGACCGACAGTATATTGATGCCATCGAGGGGATGAATCCAAACAAAGAAGAGCATGAAACCTATCTTGATATTAACCCAGTAAGTACATCGTACTATAGATGATCAGATTACTTATGTCACAATGCAACATGTTGTTCATGCGACACCCTTCGGTGTGTTTCAAACACTTAATGAAATGATTACATTTTGTTTTGCAGACTAGTGGAGTCCCAATTCGTGCATGCAAACGAGCGCAGCTTAACATTATAATGAAGCGGGTACCAGGATTCCCGTAAGTAATGATGTTTTACTTCAGATTGTATCGTTTTTTTTAAACACCAGTTAAAAATCAGATCAAAACGTTTTAACTTTTCTTTTTTCATTTTAGGATAACTAAATACTTGAATGAAACCATCTTCCCTATAATGTTCGTCAACGAGGTACGACAACATTACACTTATTTATTTACAGACAGTAAATCCTGTAGTTTCTTTTATTATTTATTAAAATGGTTTCTCATGTTTTATTGTTCAGACGGCAACCATTGACGATGATTCAGCCGCTCAGATGAAAACACTGCTCCGTGTCATAAAAGTGGTGTCCAACTTCCCTGTCATCATAATGGCCATGGGTGCCATATTACTGCTCGTCTTTATCCTCCTGTTGTGCAGGAATCGTCAAAGAAAGGTGCTGATTCCTTTTCTCTTCGCAAGCCCGATTCCTTTCATTCAAAGTCTCTGACGTCAGTGTCTAATTACAGCATAAAGCATGGCAGAGAGTTTCATAACAAATACATCTTTATTTAATAAGTACACTGTACAAATAATGACCACAGAAGTAGAGCCGCAAGATGCATCGAAAAATATAGCTGCTACAAAAAAATGAAGCTCCTCCTGATAACAAAAATGAGAACTTTGTGTCTGTTTTAGAGTAACGTAACAACAAACCACCTAATCAGTAGTGACATCGATTACTTCTGCTCATCCAAACCTCCAAAAGCAAAGCGTTCCCCCTGATTTTGAGTAAATATGAAACAGTTAGAATGTTAAAGTCAAATCAAGAATGAGAAATCCACTGATGGCTGAAAATGCACAATTAGTAATTTTATTGGGTTTAAATCTGTAGTTTACTATAATAATAATAATAATTTACAAACCTGCCAGTATATAACAAACATTGCTAATCAACTGGCGTGACCAAAAATTGTGTTTTTTTCATTTTCTTCGAGCTTCCTGTTGTACAACATTAAGCATCGGCTTCACTTCCTGGCCAAACATGTTCGGTAGCTTCTGTTTTAGTTACCGTTGTATGTAAATAATCAGAACTTATTGCCGTTGGTATTGGCCACATAGGAAACAGGAAAGCTGACGTGTATGTGGTATGATTTTCACTTCATGTTTGTAGACATTATACTAGGACATATCTAATCACTATCAAGACTAAATGTATGTGCAACATTTTTTGACTTATTCCAACACACTAATAAGTAATAAGTAATTAAAATAAGTGCAAGATTACCTTAAATTCCATAAAATTGGCTTGTGGAAATGGAACCGATGGTCCATCATTACTATTCATCTTATGGAAGCCATTAAGCAACACAAACATGAATCCTTGTCATTAGTTACCAGGGTTTTAAAGTTCCTTTACACCCGCATGAAGGACCAGGTGCATGATTCTAACCACAAACGCATGTTTTATGCAACTAATCTTTATTGTCTGTTTGTTTTCTTATTATCTTGCTTACTGGCTACAGTCTAGCAGCTTTAACTGTGTAGCTAAAATACAGTTGGAACGAGATTGCGAATTAGTCTGGTGCTTCGAGAACTGGACTTAGTCTTCCCCGAGTGCCGTGATTAGGGCTGCCCACTGCCCACTACTGCCCCCTTGTGTGTGTTAAATGTGGAGGACTAATTCATATGTGTGTTATAAATAGGATAATAGTAAAGAGAAGAGTTCGATTCTCAATTTTAAATTATTTGCTGAGTTAGACCTTTTTACGGGGAGCAAAACATAAAATTGTATTTTTATATTATCTTATTAAATATATTATTGTTATGTAGTATAGAAGCTAAATTCATGTTAAGTGATTTTATCCATACTTACTCCTACAGTTATTATTTTGTGAGCATATTTTATACATTTATTTACTTTAGAGAGGCACGTTATTCCACTTCTTTACAACAACAACATTTATAACAATTTCCAAATAGTCCCTGTATGAAATTTGCCATCCATACTGATACTGCGCCAAGTTTTTATTGTCAAGTATCTTATAGTTCTAATACTGCTGCATGACGTATTTTTATTATCGCTGAAAGCAATACAAACGTGTATTTTGCACATGCTGTGATGTTTCCATTTTAATAATATTTACTTCCCTTTTTTTGTTCCTGTTCAGAATGAAGTAAAACGTATTGATTTTACCGAAGCTTTTCATTCTTTTGCTGTAAGTCAATTTACCCCCTTTTCATTTCGTTTGCTCTCTATTGGCTTGTTAAGGTTTTATAATCCAATGCTACTTTCATCATTTTTACCCGGCAGTTACCTTAAAGTGCTTTTTCTGATTCCTTATTATACAGTAACACATTTGCTAAAGCGAAACGTGTTCGTTGCCGATCTCGCATGGTTAAGTTGTCTTGTTTACTCTCGCTGTTTGTAATTACACTGCTTTTATACCTGGTCAACTTGTCTGGCTGAAATGCGTACGAACTGTACAAGAATGATTCCGTTCAGACCTTTCAGCGACTCTTAACAGACGTATACAAGTCATCCATTTAAATTGACGATTCTGTAATATTGTTTGGAATCAGAAAAATACTTGGTACTAGGATCTTAGATCTCAGACGCCTTTGACATTAATTATTATTATTAATGTTTGTGTCTCTGGCATTTTGCATCATTATTGCATATCATGGATATGATCAATTAATCGAAATGCTTAATTTTTATTCAGTATTGAATTACAAAATGGAAAATGATACAAATGAGAAAAAACCTTGATGTGAATTCCTATTCCCGAGCTTGCAAGTATATATTTGTTTACCCTAATTTTACGAGGTACCCTAAACGTAAGCTTGTCTACCCTTGCAGACAAAAGATGACACGGCCTACACTCCAGTCAGCAGCAAATCTGACGAGTCACCGGATGCACACAGCAACCAGCCTATGAAGAACGGCTCGTACATCGCCATGTCACCAGTAGAAGCTCAGAAGTGTTGATGAAAATTAACGTGTAGTAACCCGCCTAGGGAATCTACCCAAGTGACTCTTTCCTCTACTCACACTTATTTTTCACTGTGCAACACGTTAAGAGAGATGGTCAGCGGCTAGAAATCACAGTCGGCAAACGCGCCACTCGTTTCTGTGACCGTCTGGGAAATAAAACAAACCTTCTCTCTCCTGCCGACTCTCTCGCTGTCTAAACATGGCCTTCTCTACCTGCCATATTTTTAACACACAAGAATAACGTCTTACTTAAAACGGTGCAGTTCAGCAGTCTTTTTTTTTCACAGACGTAGCGAACCGAAACCACCTGCTAAGCTTTTTTGGAAGGCCATTCCCATGCATGCTCCTCTAACAAAGGGCTGAAACCACGTCCATATCCAGGCTGCTTTCCTATGGCAAGCAGGAGCCTCTATAAACACCAGTGTTGCGCAATGGCCGACGTTTCTTATGTATGAATGAATTGTCACACTACTGTAATGACGCCTGTTTCAGAACACATCCTAGCATAAAAAAACCGGCCAGTTTGCCTTGTTGAGCAGTCCGTAGGTCCGAACGGTGGTGTTTAATGTTCATTGTGTGTGCACACTCGATTTTGTATTCATATGTAAGGGGTAAGGCAAGCATGTCTATGCTTGCATATCCCTTAATCAAACTGCTGTGAATTGTTTGGTGTAGAGCCGAGTCCTCTGACGCAGTAGCATGACTATGATCAGTCAGTTGATTTCAAAGTCCTTAACATTTTTTTGCCATGTCGTAACTTGCCAAGTGCCATTAAGGCAAAGGAGTCGGGCATCAGTAACTGTTTAGTGGCACATTTGCATAAACCCTACGATTCCTGTAGAACGATGCAAGATGGTGGAACGGGGACACAAAACATTTGGTGGTGGTTTGGAGTGTTGGTGATTCACAGCTGTTTTGGAGGTCTGGGTTTAGTTAATATAAAATGTTTTCTCAAGAACGTAGAAGGAATTCAATCCTATTTGGAGGAAATCTGAGCAATTGATTATTAGTGCTTGTAAACGACAGAAGATCATAGATCTGACTCACAGTTATGATGACTTAATGCCCTCTAAAGACTTTTTTTATCTGGCCTTGAACCTACAGTTGTGGAAAACACTCCCAAACCACGGAGTCTAATCAGGTTAAAGCAGTTACTTACACCTGACTTACTTGCAGGAAGACGCTTGCATAAATAAACACGCCTAGTTTGTCATTTAACATGAAGTGAACACATAAGTTGAGCTCATGGGTGAAGTTGCATTCATCTGTAGATGAGATCTTTACTCAGATATGATTTTGAACTATATGAATGTATAAACACTGTACACAATGATCGGTTGATCGGATTGTTAAACGCATTATTTCTGGTAGAATAGCGCAATCCAGTTCATCTCAATAGAACCATCCTGACCCAGCCGTGTTGTTCACTTACTGCCTTTGGGTGAGATTTATTTACGGTGCATGTTGTCGTTTTGAACATGCAGCTACGTCCTTATCCAGCCCGGTTAATTTAGATTATACACAAGTGTAAACTAAACCTGCTTTTTTTTGATGTACACAGTTCTGAGATAGAGCTCGGGTTACCCAGACTCTTGTCAGTTATGGGATCCTCAGAAAAAAAAGCACAAACTTTTTTTACATTGGGCATTTTACAACTTATCAGGTGAAGAACATCAGGAAAGGAGTGCTGCACATTTTTGTGGTAGTTGGATTATGAATGAATCCTTCAGTTCAGCTTTTTGTCCTTAATTTTCAAAGCATTTAGCTATTAAAAGAAAAACTGAATATTTGAGATAGAAAAGCCCATAATTGTTAAAGCTCATTGATTTCAACGCAGCAGTCCTAACTTGGATTCCTCAACCGTGCCCTGAAGTCCGTTTTGTTCTTCTGTCTCCGTGTTACATTTCGTCCAACAATAAGTATCGGCGCTATTACTTAATTGCAGCACCAAATGTCGATTATATTTTCTTTACCCTCGACTAATGAAAATTGTTTAACTAGTGAAAATCCTGGCATCCTGAAGGACCTCGGTCTGCAATTGAGGAAACCTTTTGTGCATCGGTGTATTATTTCGAGACTCATGATCATTTCTTAAATGTTTGCACTTTGTGTTTGTGGCACTTTTCAGGACCAAAACATTTCATGCCAAACACTTGATGCCACCATTAATGACTCGTGTATTAACAAGAAGCCTAAACGTTTTACTCGATTAGCTCTTTGTTGCTGTTACTCTTAGCCGTCATGGTCTCAACTGATCATTGTTGTGGCAAAATGTTCATCGCGAAAGTTTGTGTGTGTGTGTATGTATGTGTGCGTTTTGGACTTAAATGAAGATTTAGTGGCAACTAAGAACTGGAGAATTGATGTGCAGACCAATTACTAAGCGTATCAAAATGAGGCGTGAAAGACGCTACTGGATTATTTTTGTATCCGAACCATTAGACTTTGAAGCTCGCTTTGGCTAGATGGTTTTCTCAACTATTGCTAGCTTGGCTTGCTCGAGCACTACAGACCATGTAAAAATACCCAATTTTGCCAATGATGGCCTTTGTAAATACATACTAGCTGTTGTCATACCTGCTGTTCCATATAAGTGGAAAATTCTACTCGTCTTGACTTGAATTTTTAAGCTTTTCGACCTGAGCCATTTTTAAACCGAACATTGGACTTTTTTTTTTTTTGTGCACTCGGCCAAAGATAACCTTATAGATCGAGGTGCCCCGTTTGTTTATTTTCACAGATACTGCTTTAGTGCCATCGATCTTTCACATTTACAGCCATGTTACAACCAGAGAACTTCATTCACAAGGGCAAAGGGCAAAAAAAAGAAGTGGTAAAAATTCAAGTATTATCCAAAACGCTGGTAGACTTTTCTGAAGTGTTTAACAAGTGTTGTTACAACAAATTAGGAACACTGAGTATTCTGTATTGACACAGCAATACATTTTCTATGAAATTCTGCATTTTACATTGACGTATTTATGTAGCCACATGTTTAACTGTATGTATGTACATTATCTAGAAATTGTAAAATATTAGTTCTTTCATTTCTGTTCTGTATTTGATACTAATTTTCTAATCTCAAAGCAAGAAAGCTGATTTTTCCCTTCCACCCCCACCCCATCCGAACAGATTTCTTGTTCCGAGTGTACCGTCCCACAGTCGATGTTAAACAGTGTGTATCTGGTTTGTACGTTTAGTGGCAGTTATTACGATTGTGATGGCGTGTGTAACAAATCCCGTCAAAGCCGCAGCTGCACCGTTTTTGTTTTTATTTTATTACTAATGTGGTGCACTGGGGAGGCTGATTATCTTTGATTTTGGTTGAAAGACTTTGACTTGGTGCTACATCGGGCATAAAAAGTTCTTACAGCAAACCTTTTAGCTTAGATGAATGACGCCCTCCTTCAGGGATGAGACGATAAGACTTTAGTGCCATATCATATCATTCTGGGTCACTCGGTTGAGGAACGTTTCAAACGACGTAGCTGTTCGATTCCCTTTTATTTTGCATTTCAGTAAAGCCTCATCATGATTAGGATGGTTCAGATCATTTTATGTTGACCAAAGAGGCTTGATGAATTCTTGCTGCTGAAAATGACAATCCCCACATTATTAGTAGGTGCAACATTTCTTTAAATGTAATAACCTGATTTTCGTTTAGAGAATTCACACTGCACAAATGTTTCTGCAATACCTTTTGTAAACATTTTTAGTGTCCTTTGCAAAAAAATAAAGTCGACTTCAAAATGACGTGCGATTGTGTGTTTTGTTCGAGTGCAGACCGACATGAATATATTTCACGAGACAGCAAAATAGCTCCTTTTTTTCTGTCAGCATTCCAAGACTTCCTGTGGACGTCCTGTTGCAAGTGTGTTAAGTGAGATTGTAGCAGATGATGACAAATTTGCCGTCATTCAACAGATCTAAACTTCTCGCTTTGCTTTTAAACAGCCATCAGTCTAATCCTGAACGGTCTAGCAGATGTGAGAAAAATAAAGCAACTAACTGGGGATGTGCGCAATAGTTTATTTAACACTGTTCTGTATCAATTTTAGGTTTCAAAATACAGTCAATATGTAATAAATCTGCTGATCTTAGTTTCAGCTACAGTGGATTCAAGTTCATATTAAGTTAATATTTTTAAACTTAAAAAATGTTTGCATATTTATCATTTACATTTAACCAACGTTATTTTTTTTTTAATTAAATTGATTCTCGGCTGTAATAATTATTACAAAAATATGCGTGTGCTCATGGCCAGAAAATAACTGACAGAACTTAACAACGTTGCCAGATAATGGATTTTTAAATAGAGCACCATTTATTTCTAGGTCAAAACACGCACAAGTACAGAATTATAGTTATTTATCTTTAAAATGAATCAAATAAAATTGTCATTTCTGTTAAAATGAATTAAAAAAGTATCATGATTTTTATTGCAGCTTGAGTACATCATTGTACCGTGTATCCGGTTTAACCAGATTACCCGGAAGAAATCAATACAGACATGGGAGAACATGCAAACTTTATATGGTGGTAACCACTAAGCCACTGAAATTGCAACGTTTAGCTGTTTTTAAAGCTGTCCTAACTACGATTTAAAACAGGCGCGTCGAACTCGAATAAACAGTGTGGGGCCAGAGTCGTGGGCCAACGCTAATATTTATTTTAAAAAAATCCTCCAGATAAAACCATGAACCTTTTTATATGGACTCGAACAAGCTTTGTTTTAACATTGAATACGGAACAAGTAAAGTGTAAAATTTAAATCTAAACAAAAACACACTGAAATCGTATTAAAAATCGTAGTGACACACGTGCTGTATAATACCGTCGTGCTAGCTATAGTAATCATATTGTCTTGTGAGCCAAATATAATCACACTACGACCCAAATTTGGCCCGCGGGCCAGAGTTCGGCCCCTATGTTCACAGATGGAGATGATTAAGCAGACTATAGCTTCACTGTGCTCGGTTTGGAGAGTTAGAAGCCGATATCTGATTTGACGGGCTGATATGGCTGCTGACCTTGAGAGAGAACAAAAACATCAAAGTGTCCTTGTAACAGGAGTGAATCAGGTGTGTCACCTTGTGCATGTCGGTATAAAGACGCACCTTGACCTTGACAAAAAGCTTCATTAGTCTGAGCAGTGACAGTAAAACCCTGGACTGGATCCGAGAGTTGAAATATCAGGGTTATTGAAACAATCTGACACTATTATAGACCAGGACGGATTTTTACAACTTGAAGAGTCTTCAGGATATAAATGTGTATTAATGTAATAAGCTTGTACACGAGCGCCCCCTTGTGGCTGTTTCATTTCTCGCTCACTGCTTCGTGAGCCGCACATGTCATCTAATCTTCTATTATGAACACGTATTATTTATTAACATTAACTTATTTTTAATGTAATAAGAATCTTAATTTGATACCAACGTTGTGTGGGATGTTTTTGGTGATGTTTTTAATCGTTCTGAGTTACAGCACCACCTCTTGGTGAAATAGTGTAATTGTTCCACTGTCTATTTGTGGTTCTGACTTTCAACATCATGTTACTAAATTCTGCTTAAAGCCCCTTTACGGATTACGGATTGTTTAACAACTCTAAAATAATAAATAATAAAGCTGATAAACTGCTTTAATATAAAATGTGATTGGAACAAGAAGCCTTAAGATATGAGCTTTAAAATCTGGACATAAAGACGGTTTTAATTTAAGATTTACGTCTTGTCTATATGTATATTGTTGACCCAGTACAGGGAAAAAAAACACAGTTTCCATGTTTATCTCCTGTCATCATCCTGGCAAAGTCTGATGTTAATCCTAGAATCTGCCGGTGGGTGGATTGGCTTCCTCTGATATGTGAATAAGTGCATCAGTTAGTGATGCTTGATATAAACTTGGTGAATCACCAAATACCGAAATGTAAAAGTAAACTGTTAAATACTGTAACATCTATTGGGATGGAGTGAGTTCTTTCTGGCGTAGATTCTCTTCAACTGTTCCATGTACAAACAAGCTTTTGCCACTTTCAAGCATGGATTGATCCACCAGTCGAAAAGACTCCATGAACTCATCGATGTCGATGCAGCCATCTTTGTTTATATCAGTGCTGACCACCAGTCTGTCGATGGCCTCATCAGAAATCTCTGTTTTCAAATAAGCACCTAGCAGCTTCCATGTTTGATGGAAGTCCTCAAAAGATATAACGCCTGAAAATAAACATTATAGTTGTTAACTAGTAAGACATTTAGGCTAGAACTGCTACAAGAGCAGATTTGGCGTAAGCTAAATATTGTGAATCTGTACTTGTGGATAAGTAGGCAGTCATACCCGAATTGTCTGAGTCCACAATTCTGAAAATAGTTTCCAAAGTGGAACGATGCCTATAGAGTGTGTCCAAGAGCGTCTGCTCAATCCGCTGCAAACAGGAAATGCATTAAAAAAATGAACGAATAAATAAAAAATGCACTTATGCTACATGAGTTAAAAGGCATGAAGATATTTTATTTAGGTGTTGCATTCCATATTGCATGACTTTTATTTTGTATACAGGTGTCTTATATGTGTATAGATGTAAATGTATAGAGTTATAAAACAGGGTTAATTTTAAAAGGAATAAGAAGAAACCTTTATTGTTTCTCCGACGGATGAATCTGTCATTTGTATTGCGCTGTGCTAAATATATTTGATTAAATTAAACTACAAGAACCTGTTACGGACAGGGAATGATTAGTCCACTACACAAGTTTAGTCTGGTGACTAAATGATGGAATTAAAATGACACCCAGAATTAGGAGTAAATATTCAGCTGCATCGTTGGATAAATCAATAAACCTAGTACCAAGTACTGGCTCACCTCACAACTAGGTTTCCTTACGGCAAGGGTCTGGAACCAAGTGATGTAGTCTAGCATGTCATCGGTAGTAATGGTGAGGAGTTGAGACTGCAGCATTTTCCAGGGCAGATCCAGATGCAGCACTTTACCAACAACACATCTCCAGTCATTCAGAGAAATTAAGCCTGAGAGCACGACATGGAGAGAAAATATACACAACATACTATAGATATTTTAAATCCAATACAAGAGGGTAGTTTAGATTAAGCTTGGGTGTAATTCGACTGTTTGCAAGATTTTGAGTGCTGATATATATCATCATATAAAATCTGACTAGACAAAAGCACAGAGATAAAAAAATATTTAGAATAAAATCAGATCCTTTGACTTTTTTGTATTAGGTTGTATTGCATTAGATGACAAGTATATATATATATATATCCTCTAAAGACCCGGCGTCCTCTTATGAGGACATTGCATTTCTGATTCTGTGCACCATTCTACCTAATTTTTTTGGCCTCATATGGACACACTGTCTGTAACACCTAGTGGTCATATGACAAAATAACACGAGCACAAGTTGGCGACAATCCCACTAGAAAGTTTCTACAGCCAGTCCAGACAAAAACATGAACCATGTAAAAATACTAATCACATT
>JAOTRQ010000017.1:1265733-1277103 GCA_028565875.1 Hoplisoma paleatum | reverse complement strand
GATCTCGTCTTTACCAATTATTGTAGTAATAGTAATTATTACATAATAATTATGTGATTATTTTTATGATAAAAAGATTTGGAAGAAAAAAACGATCATTTGCCTTCTTGCTTTAAAATCATATTTTAATTATAATAAAACAAACATATGAAATATGATCCGACTTTTAAAAACATTCTATAAAATGCACCAGCAGTGATTTAGGCTTGTGTCACACTTACTTTTGTCCGTGTTAAAACATTCCAGTTGTCTCAGCTACATTAGTTCCTGCTGTAAATACCAATTATGTAATAATACAGGATGTTAGAATCCAAGTGTGAAGAATAAATCATTCTTTATTATCTAATTATCAAGACTCAAAGTGAAGACTAATTTCAGTCATGGATGGACAACCAGAATTCTAATTTCCCTCTGAAGTACATGAACATACAAAACATCATGACTTAAATGTATAACAACATATTTCAAAATACAACAAACGTTTTACCTTTAAACGAAGTGCAATAAAATCAAACATCGATTCGACATTTGTGAATATTCGATGTGATTTAGTGTGAAAATGGCAGCTAAAAAGAATGTTCGTTTAAAAAGATGATTCACTAGACTACATTTTTTTTAGAAAATAAACTGTTTATTTCACACTAAAGTTTAAAAATAGCTAATTCTTATAATAAAATCAATTTCAGTTATATTGAATAAAAACACTTTTCTATTATAAACTTTTCTCTATTATAGAGTAACAATTCTTATACAGAAGTATATTTAATACAAAGTATTTTCATTGTTAGGTTGTAAAACATAATGTAGGTATTTTATAACTGTTGTATTTGTGGAATGTTTAGGTTATAAATCAATCAGAAACTTTTTAGGCCTTAATTGACTTTTCAAGCAGGTCAAGAAGTGTCATTAACAACTAGTCCTCTTATTGGACAGTTTTATATGACATATTGGTTAAAAGTCAAACATAAGTTAATATATAATATTTAATAATATATAACAATAATATAATATATAACTTCTTAACATTTTATGAGGTATTTTTTTTATTTATCAGCTTTTTGGATTATTTTATGATAAAAATGTACTTAAAAAGATCTAATCTAAATATTCTAACTCTAAGCTAACACTGAATCGGCTCCACTCAAACATTATTTAATAGAGTGTATTTCATTCATCTGTGGTTAAATACAGATTTTAAATAAAATAAATAGGTAAAAAATAGGTAAGTTATGGAATGAGTAGGTAAACATGTCTATTAATATTAGAGCTATTGTCTAAAGCACTATTTAAATGGATTTAGCAATAATTAATTACTGCAGTATATGGACAAAGCTTGTTATCACAATATATGATATACATATAGAATAATCTGTCTGTCTTTCTTGCCTGGTGATATATGAAAAGGCCTTTCCATGTTATGTATGTGTATTCCTGGAGGCCAAGTTACCAACTAATATGTTTACGCATTAAAAAAAATACATAAAAACAGAAATTGGTAAAATTCTTAGTTCTAGTGATGCTAATTCTGAAGTAGAGTTTTGCTTAGATGCGTTTACCATTGGTACTGTTCCTCAAAAAGAGCAAATAAGGCAATCAATCATCTAAAGAGAAAAAAAGTGACACTGTCAAATCTTTTTTTGTGTGTAACTTTTTGACTTGGGGGATTCCCTCAGGGGTGGGTGGCTTATCAATCATTTCGGGTTGACTAAAAAGGGATCCGTTTTGACAGTCATTTTCATCCATGTCCTTGAGAGGCCCATGTGCCTTACTGACCACATAGAGGCCAAGGGCATCCTGGCTGCCCCTTGTAGCCTCTCTCTCAGCATTCCCTCTTCCCTTTAGCCTTTGTTCACCTGTTGTCCTGGAGACTCCACTCACACCAAGACCACCCATTGTTGCGGTGAGAATAGAGACGAAATGGCCTACAATCCGCCAGTGATTGCACAAAGGATGGATACAGTGTAAACATTTCAATGTGAGGACCAAACAAATTTCACCTTCTATACAAAGTTAAAAATGACTTTTAAACTGAATCTAAGATGAAAATCCTAGATCAATAATATCCTAGATGGCCAAAACCAAATTATCTAAGGTTGCCTTGCTGCACTTTTGTTCTTTGCCAAAGCTTTTAGCAAGAGACGCTAAAGTTGCCTTTGCCCACCGTCTCGAATGACTGCACCCCAAAAGTTCTTCCCTCTTTGTCGATGTGCTTCTTCGTCCGTGGGCCACACAGAGCTTCCACCAGCCCCGTCCCACCCTGTGGCCGGCCAGTGGCTCTTTCCTGACCTCGGCCAGCCACATAAAAAGCACCATCAGCGCTGTGACCAGCCGAATTTACAACTGAAAGGGAGCTAATAATGGAGCGGTTAGGGAGAAAATGAGAAGACAGAGGGGCGCTCACAGATGTTGAGGGGGAAGCTGTGGACCATTGTTGCAAGGGGGAGGTGGCGAGGTGCCTTTTTAAACCTGATTTGGGATGGAAGATGGAGGTACGTGAATGCAAGGGCCAGAGGCCAGTGGAAGACAGCCGTCCTGGAGAGCGTGTGAACCAGGGCACGGAGGTCAACCCAAGTGTGGAAGAGTATAGAAGGGGGGGTCAGGTTGGTATTATGCCGGCTGGCTTTTTGTGTCAGGGCATTGCAACATTGCAAAATCCTTCCTTAAGAGCTACCCCAAGGTGAAAGGGCATTCAGTACGAGGTGCTTCTCTCCAGTCTCACTTCCTGTACATAAAGATGAGGACTGATGATGATGTCAGAGTGGGTATTATCCACAGCCTTTGTGTGCAGGTGTAATGGAGAGCAAAGCTAAGTTGTAAGAACTTCATCCTCTGCTGAGTAACCTTTGTTTAGCTTCCGCTACAAAAAGCTTTAAGTCAGCCTCCTTGGGAGCTGAATATTCTCCTCATAGGACCACCACGCACATACCATCCAACACCTTTTCATTTCCTGTCAAGGAAGCAGTAATTTCCTGTAGAAGCAGAGGAAAGGGAGAAATCTAGCACAGATCATCAATTACTTTTTACGTATGTACAATGTTGTAAAGACAAACTATTCATTCCTTTTACTCAACCTGCAATCAGATCATAGTAGACTGATGTCAGGAGTATCCAAAATAATTGTATATTAACAAAATAAACGATTCGTATAATATAAAATTTTATAATCCAACGCTGGTACATTGTAGCAAAGCAGCTTGCACACACAATGGGGAAAAAACAGCATTTAATTTTTTTTTATTACAACATGAACACAGGATATTTCATGTTTCATTTGCTTAGCTTCATTTCACTTGTTAATAAACATCCGTTCCTGATTTTTAAGCCTTCAATAAATTCTTTAAAAAATTGGAACAGGGCCATTTTAGAATAGTGACGGGGCAAATAGACTGCATAATTATTTGATTCCAATCCAAACGAGTGACTGATCGGGATTTGATGTAAAAGACGTTGATGTTTAACAACATGTTTAAAAATTATAAAATTTTAAATACAAAACCAATAACAAGCTTTAACCTCATACCATAAGATGCATTGACAGGAACAATGAAACCGAATATCATGGAAACATTTAATCGCTTAGTAAACATATTGCCAATACATTTGAAGTATTAAGTAGAAAAAAAACCTTAACTTAAATACAGAAATAAAACTAAATAAATTGAAATCTAATCATATTGTCTGTCTCTTACAATGGCTTAAAAATTACTCCAATTCCTTGTCTTGTAGGGTGAATACTGACCCAACTATTCTGACATAGAGTTGTAGAATTATTTCAAAAAATAAATATTAAAGTCCTGATTAACAAATTACCAAAATACTTTAAAATACTTAACAAAAGATGCTCCGTTTAAGAACAATGCAAAAATCTGTTAGGTGATCAGAAACGTTAGTGCGCTTCATATTCACCCGGTGTTTTGTTTAATACAGATATTAGGTATGGAAACCTTGCCAGCAAGGTTTCATGTCTGCATCAAGCTGATCTCTTGTTAAAAAAAAACAGTAAATCAAGCTTAGTTGAAAAAATCTTCAGAAATGTTCGGCCCGGTTGACACAGAAGCACCATGTTTACCCCGAATGTTTGCTGTACCTACAGCTGTTACTCCGCAGGTCTCATAAAAAGAGATTAACTTTTGCAGGGACAAGTTTGCACCCAGTGCTGGAGAAGTGTTGTCCATCTTTTGGGATGTAGGTCATGGCGCCCCCTACTGCCCCTGCTAAGTCTTTGTGTTGACACTTTCTGCGCTGGCACAGCTCCCTCTGAGCACAGCGCTCCACATGGCGCCGACGCAAGGGTAAAAAGGGCACAAAATGAGTTATCCGCTTTGCTGGGATTAATTCTGATTGGTAGAAACCACCTGTGAAATAGAGTTTATAACATGATTTAAATAATTAAAAGAAGTTCCGACTAACACTGATCTGTCTTGTACTTCTTGTTCTTTATCCAGATGTGTTTGGCCTGTTCTAAAGCAAGCAAGACCTGGATAAATGCCAAAGCACTCTTTGAGTAATGTCTAATTTCTTAGCGCTTCAAGTTTTCTCAATTAAAGTTAAATAGTCCTCACTGTGGTCTACTAAAGAATAAGAATCGATGAAATTGATTTGTAACTCCTCCCAGAAAGAACATTCTTTCTTAATGTGCTAGTTCAAGTCTTTCTGAAATTTAATAGGGTGCAATTGCAATTAAATTGTGCCACATTAACAGACATGGAAAAATAGGTTGTACTTAAGAAATGTTTAGACTGAACAGGGCTGACAATCCTGAGACCAAGTATTTGCCGTTTTTACAGAAAACTTTAAAATATGTAATTGTATTTAAAAGATAAAAATAACAATAAAACCTGTACCATGTGATACTTACTACTTTTATTTTTATACACAGCATCTGCAATAGCGTCCTCCATCTCTTCTAGCAGTAGTTCCTCTCTGTCTTGACCGGCCAACAGTTTTTGCAGAGTTATTCTGTTAATTACCTCCTGACCTGCAGTACTTGAGTAAATAAATTTAATAAAAATATACGTACAGTCCGAGTTTCTTTAAGCAAACTGGCAAAACTATAATGGGAAATAATTTTTCCTTTCTATATATCTAACAAAGAATAGATAAATGAGCACACCAGGCCACAGGCGTTACACAATCATAAGGATTTATGTGATGATGTTCGCCACACATCTTAAAAGCCATTACAACATGTTTTACAACATGTGTTGGTGGAAATTGTACCGAGTAAGTTAAAATTGCATTTTTAAGTTCAGGCTATACAAAAATGTTGCTTAATCAATTTGAAGTAAATTTGAAAGAGACCTTTTAATTAATTTAAAAAAGCTCACTGAGGTTGGTGAACTGCACCTGATGGTATGGAATATTCAAGGTTTTTGGCTGAGAGTGTATGAATATTAAATAATCTTTGCAAAACAGGTTTTGTGTTGTAGATTTAAACAGATGTGACAATCACTTAGTGAGACAAACCTTATAAAAATATATATGGCCTTTCGGTAGTTGGTCTGGAACACAACATGTGAAGGACCAAGGAATGGTTCCAGAACATCAATCACTCCAGCAGGCATCTTCTCCATCTCATCAAAGATGAATATAGAGCGGGCACAGACTGTGAGGTTTCCTTGTACCCAGTGCTTCAAATCGGACTGAACGGAATAGCAGATATATGAGTGTTAAAAGTAATGTTCTGTTTAAAAATGAGGCTAATTTGAATAATAAAGGAAAATACTTTAGTACGATTGTCTAGTATTTACTTATTTATCTAAACAAGTAATGCTATTTTATTTGTGAGGCTAGTAAAAACCGAAAGGTAAGGAATGCTAGTTTCACGATCTGTATTAAAAATTAGAGACGGTGCCTTTTGCTGTCAAGCCTAAAGTGAATCAATTCTGTGAATGACTTATTCTCTAAACTTGGGCCAAACAAAACAGTTAAAAGTTTATACCATACCCTGTATTGCTTTGCATCTTTAGCATGAGGAAAGTGAAGCGTGGGGATGTACTGGTGGATGTAGGGGCTGCCCATAGTTGTTCCATACAGGTAGTGAGCCAGCAAAGAGCTCACCATGCTTTTCCCAGTACCTGATGCTCCGTGAAAAGACAACACCAGTGGCCTGTCAGGATTCTCTTTCTGCAGAAAATTAGCCACAGACTCGGATACAATGTCCTGCACCAAATGCTGCCCATAGAGATTTTTATAAAGATCCCACTCCAAGCCTGTCAGAGAACAAAAGAAAAAAGTAAGATGTACTAAAAACTATCTGAAGTCGCATACTTAATCGCATTAAGTAGTGCAGTATAAATGTGTTTTAAATCACGTGCCACACTTAAGTAACTTAATTATCTTAAAATACACTGAACAGTTAATTATACTAGCTTTATATTTCACAATGGAATCCAGACAACCCACAAATGAACAGTGGTCTGGCATTAGATGACGATGTTCAGTGTTTAACTGAGGTGGTTTTTCAACAAGTGATGCTGAGAAAAACAAGTAATCCTAATTTGTACAAAAAGCAAAAGCTGGTGGTTAGAAAACTGAACTTGTAATCAGAAGGTTGCCGGTTCGATTCTGAGAAGTCATGACTGAAGTGCTCTCGCGTGAGACACCTAACCCTTAACTGCTACCCGGAGCGCCGTGGCTAAGCCTGCCCACCGTGCCCTGTCTGCTGCCCCCTAGTGTGTGTTGCACTGCACTGTGGAAGAATAATTCCTATACTGTGTAGAGATGCAGAAGGAAAAGAAGAAAGAGATGAATTATGGGAAAGGGAAGACAAGTTTGTGCTTTAAGAACAAAACCTGATATGTATTTTGTGTTATGAGGGTGTGTCAGTGGTAACGGAGAACAATTTAAATGTAGATACATTATAAATATGCACTATATAATTGTACATTTTGACACTAAACTAAGAAATTAAACGAATTGTCCAATAATTGAAAAGAAAACTGCAACAACAGCAGAAAATCTGCCATGTGAGGGCCACCATAATGCTGTAAACCATCAGTAATAATGAGTTTGACACCCATGTACAACATTGTGCAACATGTATACAATGTCCAACTGTTTCAGGAATAGATACACAACAAACATGTGTAGATAAACAAAATATACAAACACAACCAACTTCATAATGACTACATTAGTGATCATAAGATAAAACAAACTGTTTCCTCTAACAATCTATGACGACATCAGACCAAAGTTCTGTAGCGTCGTCGTTCAAAATACAGTTCACATTCAACACAAGTTAGTTAAATGTTATAATTACCTTATTTATATTATTTAGTTACAGTTAGTAGTAAAGACAGACAGAAACAGTTGCTAGGTAACGCATGTGAAAGTGTAACGTAATACATTATTAACGTTAGCCAGCTAGCTTTGGACAGTTTGTTTACGTGTCCAAGATAACGGTTTTATTACAGGATAACAATTTTATTACAACAAATACAACACAAACATGTTTACAATATACAAAGCAAATGCAAAACAACACGTAGGTAGCCAAGCAGCCTGGAAGAAGGTCTAAGCACATAGCCGACACTAGCTAAATCATAAACACGATAAACGCTAATATTGTAGTAAATAATATAAAAACAAAGAACGTGACACTTGTATTGTTGTACATATTTGACACAATTATTAGTAGAATAAAATCCCGTTGAAACAAAGCGACACAAGACCTTAAACGCCACAACTGAGATGTTTAAACGTGAAGCTAGTGGCTAAAATATATTAATTCTAATGAACTATACTTACCCTGTATGTTTGGTTTAAAATCGCAAGCACAGCTATCAGTAAGGGCACAAAATATCGTTTTAATTTCAAGACTATTAACAACAGTTATATAATAAATCAACAGAATTATTAACAACATATTAGCGGTCGCCACTAACTATCATAGCAGAGATATACAAAATAAATACTCCATTCGAACACTAGAGGCGCAGTAACAAACCAGAAATACTTAAGAGAGCGGGTTAGATTTAAAGGATTATACAGTATTAATGACCTGGTCGTGGTCGCTGTTCCCTGGCGAAAGGCGATAAAACAACCGAAACTGGGCACCAATCCATCGATGGATCTCTCACTTACCTTTATATAAGTTATATATATATAAACTGCAACATACTAGCGACCTGTTCAGGTGTTTAGTGTATTCGCTCAGTGTGTCCCACTCTAAACTGATCTAATCCATAAAAAATGTAATTTATTAAAAAAAAAAACAATAACTGAATATTGTGTTGCCTAAAAGCAGCCAATAGATATATTTATGTTATATATTGTGATTGTGAAGAGAACATGCAAACACACAGAAAATTCTCATACCGACTGACGTTACAATCAAAATCACTTAACCCATGTTACCCTGAATAAATAAGTAATAGTGATCCGAATCATAAATGGTAGCAAATGCTCTAATCTCTCAATGCGTGTACTTATTTACCTTATAACTGAAAAATCAGGGAATTAAAAAAGGTTCAAACTTTTGTTAGAAATACTTTCAACCAGTGGCCAGTCAGCTGACTATATATAATATATAATAAAACTAATTGTGGCTATTTAGTACAAAACTTGTGAGTCCCCATTCTCTATGTAATCATTAGAAATTAAACATAAACCTAAACGAACACCAATATCCTACCTCACAAAACATGCCATTAGATTTGAGTAACATGGTAAGTAAAACATGACTTGAAACACGCAGTGAACAGGCAAGACAGATGTGATCAAGTTTAAAGCATCAGTCTGGAAATAGTTTAATAAAGCATAAAGGTTAAAACATTATAAAACAATTCATACAAAACACTTATTGATAAGCATATACAAAAATGGTTAAAATTTAATACAATGAAACCAAATATTAAATACATTTAAAATGCAGTTGGGTAAAACTTTTATTTAAACAAATTACAATGTTATATGATGTTTAAAAACAAATAACTTAAGACCTATTCAGTTATACTGTCGTGCTGTGTAACGATTTATTCCTTAATTAATCATGTGCGCTCTTCAAACAGAGGAACTCGACTCATATCTCCGAGCAAGAAATTTATACCGAACATTATTGCGCCTGCTGAGTCGGTTCCAATCTGTTCGACAGGGCTGTTAGTACTTTGTCAAATTTCTCGTAGCGTTCCTCTCTGCTCTCTCGTACTCCCCGATTTCCCCACAGCAGACGCATCTGAAACTCGGTGAGGAAAACTTCAAGAGTGTCTGACTGCTCTTCAAAACCTGCAGACAACAAACTGAACTTTACTAAGAGATCCAGTTACTTTAGGCTGGAGATTATTTTTTAATAAAAGAACAGGTATAAATGAACCGGACCCCTGACAGTGAACTGAATAACACTGATTATTTCCTTCTTTAAACTTGACATCAGTAGGAGGAAATTGCATTGAGTATCTCCAAAACTGGAGGTTGTGGGGTGTAGTCTGCATTTGCTAGTATACATCGTGGTCCACAATATAAGTGGTCCACTGGACTGCTGAGAAAATTTATATTGGGTGTGATAGAATGATGTCAGAATACACAGTGCGTCACCTTTTGTTGGCAATACAATACAAATGCTCAAAAACATAGTAATTTACACATTGATTAAAGATGTGTGAGCAAAAAAAATTAATAGTTTGTGAATAAAATCTTTTTGGGGAGTTTTTGGGAATACCCCCTCCCCCAATAAAAAAACTTCAATGTTATTTTATATTGTAATATAGTCAATGTAAAAGACTTCCGAATACATCCTGCTGCACACTTACTTACCCTGCAGTTTATGTTTTCCATTAGAACTGAAAATCTCCCCATTACATGCAATGGCGCGTGCAGCATCTAAGTGGCACAACACCGAATCAATTCCAGAATCCAGACTCTCCCAGGACTCAGAGCCTTCGAGAATTACCGCGGTTCTCTCAAGCAGAAGTAAAACAGGAACCACATGGGGGACGGTCGTCTGTGATGGATCACACAGTTCTGTTCATGAAATAAACCAAGACAAGGTGAGTATGTTTTTTTAAGCGTTGTTAATTTGTATGTCAAATGAACAATTAGTCACCTTTTCCATTATTTATCCTGTTTAAAAATGGTCGTAATGTTTTCTCATATAGAACTGCACTTTCGGTGTAATTTTGCCGTAGAACTGCCCATGTCTCATCCAATCGAGCAACCTTCGAAGTGTAAAGAGTTAAAATAACAGCTTAACAATAGCTTAAAAGGTCAATTACTGTGTTAAACATTTAGCACATAGAAAATTACTGTTGTTTTATTACTATACCAAGTTTGTCAGATCAAACACAATCAGTGTTTTGGGATTAAATTGACATAAGAAAATGTTTTCCAAAAATATTTATCATGTATTTTCCAGAAAATTATTGACAACATGGCACGGTGAAATGTGGTATGAACGTGGCATGAACGTTTAAGCCTATAAATTGAACTCGTACAGACTGTGATGGTGTTAAGAATGTTCCCAAGCCGCACTTTTAAAATCACTTGATGCTAAAAAACAAACAAACATCTAAATCTTATCGAATTCAGAATTAGTACTGTATATCTTGGGTCAGTCAGTCATTGTAAATGTACCTTTAGGGTAGACGAGAGTTAAGGGCCGTGCTCAGAAGTCCAATAGTGGCTACACGAAGTCACAGTTCAAACCCACACAGCCCAAAGCAAATGCTGTATTCGCTAGACTACCACTATCTCTCTCGTTATATCAACAGTACAGCAAAATTATTTTGTCATATAAAAGATACATATACACACATATACACATTTTGTATTTATTCCTATTTTAAACTATATAAGTTACATACTGGTAATTATCCATACATTACAGTGACTATAAACATAGTAAAGTAAAAAATTCTTAATACTGTTAATTATATTGTTGTTATACTTCAGACTGGCTCATCTGTACCTGTGGCAGTTCCAGAACTCTCAGGGCTGCAGAAAAGCCGAACATGTTCCCCATGCTATCCTTTAGCTCAGAAGCTAATAAGATAATTTTGTTTAATAAACTGGCTCGGTCCTCCACACTTCCTGTGCAGCCCAGCACCACAACTGCTAGCATGATGGACATAGTGTGGAACCTATTAAAAAAAGGTGTAAAAGTGTTACTATTTGACCACCTAAAGGGCCCAAAATACTCATCCACTTTCATTAATTCATGCTAAGTAATAGTAAAATCTTTAAGACTCAGTCCTATGATGCTCGACTTTGGTCATTATAGTTTGTTCTCACTACATCTGTAAATGACGTCTCTATAATAAAGTACTGTAACATTTTTAGGGCTGACCGCGATTAATCGTTGGTCGACCAAAAAAAATTACTAGTCGGACAAATTCCATTGGTCGATTAGTCGCAGGAAAGAAAAACGCTGCG
>JAOTRQ010000017.1:1233925-1244858 GCA_028565875.1 Hoplisoma paleatum | reverse complement strand
TGGCGGAATATTAGTGCCAAAAGTCACGTGAGCGATTCGTATCCGCGGAAGCGGTTACACATTCACGAATCGTTTTATGCATTTGCAGAGTTTTGGCACTTAATTAACTCCATAACGGTGCGGACGTGGGCAGGAGGCGGCGCGCAGCTAGATGAGAGGGAGGTGGCAATACCCCCGTGTTTCCCCCTGTGTACGGCTTATATTAGCCGACCCCCCTGAAACCCCCGATACGTCTTACAATCGGGGAAACACGGTAGTTCTACTTATAAGGCGGTTAGATTTTTATACAATTCTAAAATACAGTCGAATCCGGTTCATTGGACTACCGGTTAATGGGACAGAATCTTAAAGTACCGAAACGAATCCTGTTATATATGTGTGATGTTATTCGATTATTCGGACCAAATTTCCGTTTAATTTTTCCGTTAAATTTATCCGTGTGTCAAATCACACTGGATAAATTCTTCAAACGATAACTGGAATTAAGTAAAAACGTTTTATTATTATTAAGCTTCGCATGCCGAGTAACTAAACTTTGTGTGTGTAGATCGTCTCGAAAAACGAATTCAATTTTAAATGAAGAAATTTGCTAAGCAACAGTCGTTCTTGTTTGTACGTTCGCTCTACGTGTAAATCACACAATAAAAGTCTAATGACCATTTAATTTAATACAAAAATGATATTCACGTCCATTCTTGTAACAAAGGTGGCGTGTTCGTGCAATCGGACCAACGGTAATCAGGACCAAAACGATCTTGTCCCGATGTGGTCCGATTAACCGGATCTGACTGTACCTCTAGTCTGAAAGTGCACTTCCAAAATGAACGGAAGCCAGAAGAATTAAATTAAAACTTAACCCTGTACACAAACACAAGCAGTTGGGTTTGTATGCCAAGGAACGTAACGATACATTTCACGATACTGGGGTACGATACCATTTTTTACACAAATAAAGTGTTAATAACTGACATACAATGTCAGGTTAAAAAATATATCATTTTATATTACGATATTAAAAAGAAGCCAGACCCACTGCGACGATAAACGCGACCAATAGGTGGACATAATCTGTGTCTCATAACATGTTCCACAGATGCTATCAGGCTGTTGGTCATCTACACAGGCAAGATGGACTAGGCCTGATGAAATAATGGACAAAACCGTGCAATATAATACCCTGTGTGAAGTGTTTCTACCCTAGGCTCGGTGTTTCTGGTCCAGGAGAGAGACTCATTATGACCTAAAATATTTTAAATAATTAATTCCCTTGTCCATGCAGTGGGTTCCACAAAGAACCTTTCTAAAAGTGTAGGACTATGGATGAGTGAGTGTGGGACACTCTGAAGTGGGTGTTATCTCGAATTATGCAAAGTGTTTCTGGGTAATCGCTAGACACACCTGATTAGAAGAAATTGCTTTGAACGAATCTCTCAAATGAATGAATCTGTGAATCAATGAATCCGAATTCCTAGTTCAACTCCGTAACACAATGTTAAGCTGTTGTGTCTGTTTCTGCATCTGGTTCATGTTATCAGAAGAAAGCTCTCAGATCTTTGTCAGGTCTTTGTCAGTAACTTGATGCCTGTCAACCTTTCCATACCCCCCTTAAATCCCGGCATCTCACATCTCCCTGGTGCACTTTAAGCTCCTTCGGTCCTGTCTGTTGCTATTTGTGGAATCCAGTCCATTGGAATCCGGCTCTTTATATTTCTATACACTATGATCACCTTTTCAAGCCTACTACTGTGTCTCACTATTAGCTGAACGCTTTGACTAAGACTAAGGTTGCCAGATTTCAACAGCTCAACCAGTTTCAACAGGTTGCCAGATTTCAATTTCAAATAAAGCGCCAAATCTGGCGACAATAACCATGTGCTTGTTGGATGTGCTTTGTGTGTCTGTCGGAATCTGTGCTATGTGGTCAACGTAAATTACCCAAATTAATTCTGGACAGGGTCATGGTGGGTCTGAATTACAATCCTGGACATGCCACCAGTCACCACACACACCCACACACAAGTGGTGTCTGCAATTACCCTAACTAGATGTGTTTGGACATTTGAGAGGACATTCTAATCCAGAGTGACTTACAATTACAACGGAACACCATTTTTTGAACAATAGGCCTCGCTCAGGGGCCCAACAGTGGAAACTTGGTAGTAGTGGATCTTGAACCGGTGACCTTCTGATCTCTACCATTATCTTACCCACTAAGCCATAACTGCTCTCAGTTCAATTCAAATTATTTTCGTCTCCATCAAGTTAAAGTTTTAAAGTATGTTTTTGGACTGTGGGAAGAAACTCGAGCACCCGGAGCATTCCAACGCAGACACAGGGAGAAGATGCAAACTCTAACATGCCTTTCAGGTTTTTAAAACTTCACTTATTTAATAACGAGAGAAAAAATGCAGCGAGCGAGCACCAAGCACAAAGCTATTGTATCCCTGCAATGAAGTGCCAAAACAATTTTTCACACACATTATAGCAGCACCGCAGGCCGAGTAATCAAAATCACATGTTCAAAAAGCTTAAACGTACTAAACATTTAAATGTGGTTGGATTTCGAAACGAGCCAAAAAGCTGTCAAATGAAACAGAGGCCATTTGCATCATTCTAACGGCCTCCCGGCTTTCAAGCCGTTCCTTCCAAATACTCCACAACTTCATCAAAGACAAACTTTCCATGTGAAGAAATGCCTACAAACATTCATTTACACACCCGTACACACACACACACACACACACACACACCAGAGCTAGTATGATCCCAATCCCAACTAGGAAAGTCACTTTCGAGCCATGCACAATAAAGCCGTTTCATTCTGGCACAGGAATGGCCGGACACGCCGCGGCTCGTCCACTTTCCATAACCGAACAATACACCGAAAACAGCATGCGCGGTAACCGGGCTCATCCTATCAGTCTGTTTAATTGGCGGATGGGAGGTTATGCCGGTCACAATAGATGCTTTGTGGCCGGTCTGAAGCAAGGCGGCTGCCAGACGGAATTAAGACGTGGCCCTGAGCCAGCGTGGCCCTACGAGCGAGCGGTTCTCCGAGGGACGCCACGAACACCGACGCTGACCCCATTCAAACTTACAGATAACGAGAAAGAAGACACTCAGCGTGAAAGTCCGTGAAACTCAAGCCCTCCCCGTTTGCATCTCAATTGTGTGCAGGGAGGAAAAGTTCAAAAGGCCAATACAGGTCGACTCCACCCAGACAACAACACAAATGTGTGATTATTTACTGTAGAGAAATGTATCGTTCGAATCGAGAGCGTAAAGCTATGCGCTTCGATTTTATTATCGGCCTGGCGGATTGTTGCCAATTATGAAAACATCCAGTCCAATTACACACTGCCGCCATCTGTCCTTATCTAATATAAATCACACACACAGAGAGAGAATGGGCATTCAAAATGGGACAAAACAAATGTGAAGTGGGGGCAGGGGGCACGTAGAGGGTAGAGGCATTCTGGAAAGCCACACACAGATTAGTCACACAGAATTAATCTAGAAGGAAGAACAATGGCAGCTGAGCTTCTGGCAAACCCCAGCTGTCGTTTCATAAAAGAAAAGAGAAACAAGATTTAGGGCTCAAAGCCTCTTTCAGACTTTTACTAACTGCTAGTTAGACAGGGACAAGATCTGAAATTCAAAATTCCCTCTTCTATCATTGCTATCAGAATGAGCCATGTGTTGCTAGCCTGGAATGTGCATTAACCGGTCGGAGTGAAGCGTACAGACATATTGTTCCAACGTGTCTGGTAGGGTCGAGGCGATATCAGTGCAGTGTAATCGGGATGCTTTAAGCCAGGGGTGTCAAACCGATCCTCAAAGGGCCAGTGTGGCTGCGGGTTTTTATTCCAACCGGATCAGAACAAACCTGATTTCACTAGTTTAATTAGCTGGTCTCAGTTAACCAGCTGATCATGTGACCTCCTGGGTTGGTTGGAATAAAAACCAGATGCCACACCGGCCCTTCGTGGATCTGCGCTTGATACACCTGTAACGAAATCATACTCACTTGCATTCTCCTCTTCCGTCTGTCACAGGCACACATGATCCTCCGTTCTGGCATTTCTCAGAACATATTGGACCACCTGTAAACAAAACAAATTCGTCCATGAAGCCAAATATCTGGCATGGAAAAACTGATATCGCATTCCGATCGAATTCTCAAGGGGGGTTTTTTTGTCTCCGAGTTACAACGAGCTTTCAGTTCTATGCAAAGCAGGGCTTCTACGAGTTGGAGAAAACCCAAAATGCCATGGCTGTGATCCCAGTGAGAAAGGCTGGGGCAGTGGTGTGACTCCTGGCACCCCAATAAGATGTTCCGAAGCAAATAACACCACACTGGAGTAGTCATTTATCCAAACTATTATACTAAAATATTTCAAGACGTTCTAAAGACTAAATTCAGTGCATCTTAATTAGAGGGTTAAATAAAATGATGAAATAAAAATGTTTACATCATATACTTTGCATTTGGGATATAGAGTTGTATTTACAGATTTACAATTTACATTTTTTCATTTATATTTGAGGACTATTTGCTTGGTCGTCTAAATAAAAAAAACAAATATATTATCTAATACAACATAAAATGTACAATTTTTGTACAGTTTTTTTTTCTTCATCCCTTTAGGCATAAACTCTTTTGTGAGAAACATTTTATTTAAAAAAAAAACATAAATAAAATTTAATAATTAGAATAGAAGTTTTTTTTAGTTGGCTATTTATTGTCCGGGCGGCACGGTGGCTGAGTGGTTACAGCACTGTCGCTTCACAACAAGAAGTCCCGGGTTCGATCCCCCGGCCCGGGGACTTTCTGTGCGTAGTTTGCATGTTCTCCCCGTGTCAGCGTGGCTTTCCTCAGAGTACTCCGGTTTCCTCCCACAGTCCAAAAACATGCACTAGGTCGATCGGAAATGTGAAATCGTCCCGTAGTTACACACAAGATCCCTGTAGAGATACAGGGTTGGGGAAAGACCTGGCAACCTGGCAACCTACCCCGAAAAATGTAATTGCCGAGATACTCTGGGGATTGGTAGCGGTCCACAGAGTAACCCAGGGTCGAAGTCGACTTTATTGTCCAATGAATGTTGTCAAAAATAAAAGATACACAAGTACTGAGTATTTCTGCTTTAAATGATATACTTCTATATATTATAATATATAGGATTTCAATATGTTTTTGTTATTGTTTGTTATTTTGTTTATTATTTCATAAAAGCTACACATATATTTAGACAATTTATTGGTTAGTAAAATCAACTATATTGGAACATTTAGCTAATTAGCATTGTGTTGGTTTTATGCTATGTTATACAGTTTGTTTATTTCATTGTTTGTTTGTTTGTTTGTTCGCTTAAATCCACGTTTAATAGCTGTTCTGTCGTTTTAAAGTTACATTTAACGTAAATAAGGTTTTTTGTGTTACTCAGTAAACAACACAATCGTATTTAAACGTAAAAGAGTTCGTTTATTTGTTTATTTGTTTATTTAGTTGTAGCTAGCTAAGTAGTAAATGAGTGGTTTGTGTACATTAACTTGTTTAAGGTCAAGAAAGAAAACAAATAAGTTAATAATAAAATAGTTGTTTTTGTTTTTATTTACATGTATCATGATAAACACAAACATGTCACCTGACTTGAGTCTGTAAAGTGTCTAAAAAACATTATAAATGTATAAAATACTAATAAATTGTGTAGAATTCGTGTAGGAGTTGTTAAATCAATACACGAGTTTAAAAATATATTCATATTTTACAGAATAATAACTAATAAACTTTAATACTGCTGGTCTGAGATCAACAAGTGGTCGAAAACTTATGAGCTGGAACAACAGACGTTATAATCAGTGTGAAACACCGACTCAGATTCTGCAGGTTTTGATGTAAACAACAAACCAAAAATCAAATGTTTGTTGTTTATTCTGTAATGTTGCATCTTTTACCTTCAGCCGAAACAATGAGACAAATAAGAGGGATGACTTTCCCGATGCAAAGATGCATTCCTTATGAATTAAAACAGCGCTCGGTTAACATAGATCCAACATTTGTTTCGTTTAAAGCTGAATTAGATCCAAAAGACGATCACGTGACACTTTGCGGTCGGTTCGGCGGCTCCTCGCTCGCGCTGTGACCGTTTCACTGAGACGGTAGGATGGATGGAGTCGCCTACTCAGCCCCGCCCCCCTCCAGGCTCCGCCTCGCCCCTCTAAGCTCCGCCTCGCTCCATTCAATACTCAATGTTGTGAGGTGCGGGAAGAGAAAGCCACGCCCTCCCCTGCACGCGCGCCCACGTTTGAAACGCGCGTGCGGGCCAACATGGTCGCGTTCCAATCCAAATTATTAAAGTTTTACTGCACGCGCTGTCTTAAAAGTTTAGAGTTCTATTGTAAAACGTTCATAGTTATATTGTAAAAGTTTACAGTTCTATTGTAAAAGTTTACAGTTCTGTTATAAACATTTGCAGTTCTATTGCACACGTTTTTGCTTCTGTTGTAAACGTTCATAGTTCTATTGTAAACGTTCATAGTTCTATTTTAAACGTTCATAGTTCTATTGTAAAAGTTTACAGTTCTGTTGTAAAAGTTTACAGTTCTATTGTAAACGTTCATAGTTCGATTGTAAACGTTCATGGTTCTATTGTAAAAGTTTACAGTTCTGTTATAAAAGTTTACAAGTTTATTGTACACGTTTTACTTCTGTTGTAAACACTTACAGTTCTATTGTACACGTTTTTACTTCTGTTGTAAACGTTTACAGTTCTATTGTACACGTTTTTACTTCTGTTGTAAACGTTTACAGTTCTATTGTACACGTTCTTACTTCTGTTTTAAAAGTTTACAGTTCTATAGTAAAAAGGTCATAGTTCTATTATAAAAGTTAAAATTTATATTGTAAAAGTTTATAGTCCTATTGTAAAAGTTTATCGTACTATTGTAAAAGTTTCCAGTTCTACTGTAAAAAGTTTATAGCTCTACAATGAAAGTTCCTGGTACATTTTTACTAATTGTATACAGAAACTACTGTATAGGAAATCATTTGATGTTCTTATAAATTTGAAATAATAAATATTGAAAATGTAATAAAATGAGATTGAAGAGGGCAGTTTGCTATATTATGCATCATTTAGCTTCATCCCATACACATTTACACCCTTTTTGGTTGTAGGATCTTTGTTTTGTCCATGTTATCAGAACGTTTTTTTTTTTAACGTAACAAATTTCTCTCATTAATTTGTCTGTATTTCTCAGTGACACCATTCGATCAGGCCAAACACGTACAAAAAAGCAGTAGGTTCTAGAAGGAGAGTGTGGGAAACGTCTCTGTGGACAATGTGACCTGAAGACTGGGAAACGAGATCCATTGTGGAGGCAGGACCCATGATAGGGAGTTAATTAGAACTGTGTACAGACATGCAGAAACCTCTCACATAGCACACTAACATCAGAAATGTGAGAATTGTCCTTTTATCTGGGGACATGGTCTCATTTTGTGTGTCACTGGGTTGTGTGTCATGGCTAACGGAATTTTAATGTGAACAATGTATTGCAATTAACACGTTTCCTTGGGTCACAAATAAATGTTGAATTGTATAAGAGAAGTACTTTTAATGTATGTAAAATAAAATCCAGCATAGCAAGTACCTCTGAGACAAACACTTATGGTCACATATGGTCAAATCTTAGTCCCAATATCAATTTAAAATGATAATTTAAACATATTAGAAAGGTTAAGTCGATACTTTCTATACAAACTATGACTATAGTAGTACATCCTACTGAGCGAATGAAATAAAAATGTTATTATTTTAACATGTAATGATGAAATAAAAATGTTCTACTTGATAAAGCCACTTCGTAGGTCCAGTGTGAGTGTTATAGTTCTTTAGATCTGATCCCAAACGATTCGTTTTTAACCCCATGAAGTCTTGCAGCTCCCCTGCTGCAATGAAACAGCAAATACATTCTTCTCTTGAGACTTTCTGACCTTCGAATCAAAAATAACTCCTTACAGCGAGGACAAACAATGCATTCTCTTTCTCCCAGGCATTCTCTTTAAAAAGAGTTCTGCATAAGAATTGTACCGAACTCAATGATACTCAATGATTTTAGTGTCACAATTATAAAGATTGTTCACCCTTTTTTATTGTAAACACTAGAGAAATATTTGTTTTAAAATGGAACGGGCTTGAGTCTCAAAGGACTGTGTGAGTTCCTGTGCCAACATTTTGGCCTTTTTCTGTGGGGTGGAGTGTGATCGAATAAAACCCACAAACTACAAATCTTTTCTGCTTGGCACACGTCTAGAATCTCATGGGTGTAGTCCTATTAAAAGTGTAAATGATTTCTAAAATCTAGACTTTTAAACTTTGTGGTTTGTAAATTTTTTGCAGCTTTACATCATTTGCTTTTATAGAAGTCTGATTAATATTCAAACATTATTAATACTAGCACAGACATAATATATTAACCAAGAAATTTAGGTACACTTCTACACATTCTACAACTAAAATGTAAATAACTAATGTAGGTAAGCAAGTATTTGCTGCAGACAAAACACTCGCACAACACAAACGCAACGAACATGACCACAACATTGTCGTCTCAGTGTCATCATAGCACTTGAATTGGTCAATTGTGCACTTTACATAAGTAGGTACACTTGCACATTTGCCTTTGTGTAATCAATTGAACACAGCTGCACTGTGTAATCAAAAGTAAGTGAACCCTCCTACTCCAACGGGTTTATAAACTAGATATTGATATATTGATATCTAATATAGATATAAGTTCCAACGTTGTCACAAGAGCTTGGGATAAATGCCATGTCAAGTGTAAAGTACTACATGATGAATTAAACACTGTGGAAAGACTTTATTGATTTATTTTAGGACAAAAGATTTTATTGGCCATGCGCTTTACATTTTGTTTTTCCCAGACTTTACGGTGCGCCTTCATTAAAGGCTTTGGGTTATGTCCTTTTTGAGAAACAAATTAAATGAGGGTAATTCACAATTCTGTTTTGGGAATTAAATACCACACAGAAAAGTCAACATTGTCTTTATTATGTTAACTACATTGGGAGGAGTAACTGGAAACAGCTGCACATGTGGCCCAAAGACAAGTTGGGACACGTCCTTTTCCAGTCCCTATCTATTAGCAATGGAGCTTTATCATCATCCCACGCATTAGTCCTGGCTTGTTCAGTCTTATTACCATAGTAAATGAATGCCATGGTACTGCCTATGTTTTCATTATATCAGTAACAATATAGGACTACTGGGTTAAACGGGGTAGAGAGGCTTTCTTTAGCTATTATTAACCATCAGGCCATGGCTGGCCTAATTTAAAACGTGAGTTGATCATCTTTCCAGAGCAAACAGACACAAACTGACCAAATTCATCATATAATTTAGTTGCTAAGATTAAGCCTGGTTTTACCGAGCAATGATTGGTTGAACGGTTATAATCGTGAGAAAAAACATGACCACAGATGTGGGTTGAAATCCATGAGATTCCCATAAAGCAAACACTGATAAGCCCATGGGATCAGGACTCAGAAAACACTCCCAGTTTCCTTGTTGTGGATCTGCTTCTAAATATTATCTTCTCCAGAGAGTCTGTGTAAGTTTGGAAAACTCAACAACACAAACCCCGCAATAATTAGGAAAATCGAGGGGAAGGATGTGGATTAAAAACATCCTAGGTTGTTTCTGAACTCCACACTAAGGCAAACAAAGATCGTGCCTGTGATCGTGATTGTGCCTGGTGCATACAATGTTCACTTAAGCGGTATATAAATTCTGTTTTATGTTTCCCTTGCATTCCATGAGACTAAATATAATTACTGCTTTACTTTGCAAAGTAATTATGGGATAGAAACGATGCCATTTGGAGAAAATAAAAATCTCGCTTGGGTTCACACCTTCATACGATGGCAACATGGCACCTTTTAATCATTTCACAGACCCAGTGTCCGAGGTCACAAGGTTTTTGTGCATACAGAAGTTGATGGAGAAGTGGAAAACCAACACGTCACACTGACATCTGCACGTGTGTGTTATTTGCAAGCATCAGTTGCAACGCTCGTCATTGATCGTCGAAAGACTTTTTACGGTTTCAGCAAACTTTCCTGAATTTATCAGATCTGATTTAGTTGATTTGGCTTTTTCTATGAACCAAATGCAAACTTTACATATTTTTATTTATTTGACAGATAAGGTTAAAGTCTGTGTTTGTGCGTTTTCAATTTCTCCTTTCTGTATTTGAGCTTATGTCACTAGGGTCTGGCTTTTAACACTTTTTCAAGTGTGCATGAAGTATGTGATGCGGTTACAGAAACACTATTGGTGTTGAATCAAATAGAAACGTATAACTGGTTTTCGGCTTCTGTCGCTTGTCTTATATTACAGTTTCTAATGTCTTTTACAGACTGTGCTGTGTTTTTCACTTCGACATTTGTGCCGGCCAAAATGTGTGAATTCTAGCTGCTTTTCGAATGAAAGTAGAAGTTTGAGTGTAACTTAATAAACCGGTTAAAGTTGTGATTGGTAGACGATCGTCCTCATCATAGTGTTAAGAAAAAATCGAAGAACTTGACACAGAAAATCTGAACCCGGGATTAATAGTCATCCCACCTATTTACTATTAGTTTGTAAACATATATAACTAGATACATTATAATATAATACATCTCATCACTCTATTCACAATGATTCTTTCTCTCTATTCGTTGGGAACTTGTGAGACTACTGGATGATTTCACATTTCCGATCAACCTAGTGCATGTTTTTGGACTGTGGGAGAAAACCGGAGTACCCGGAGGAAACCCTTATGCTGACACAGGGAGAACATGCAAACTCCGCACAGAAAGTCCCCAGCCTGACCCGGGGGATCGAACCCGGGACTTCTTGCTGTGAGG
>JAOTRQ010000017.1:1084539-1099613 GCA_028565875.1 Hoplisoma paleatum | reverse complement strand
CACACACACACACACACACACACACACACACACACACACACACACACACACACACACACACACACACACAGGTCCTTCTCAGAGCAGTCGCCTCTGTGAAATCACGAACGATTTGCCCCTGTGTCGATTCACAAAACCAACAGTGACAACACGGCCTTCTACACCTCCCAAAGAGCGGGATTAGCTCCATACGTGTCACTCGGATTGGCCAGAGAACCTAAACCGATTGAGCAGCTCACTTAGTGTCCGTGCACGTCCAGAAGCTGCAGTAGAACAAACGAAAATCCCACCAGTCGATCTGGTTTGAAATAAAGCATGAATATCTTATCTTGCCGTTTCATTGATTGTAGTCCATTGTAGATCCCTGTCCTAGTTGAAAAAAGTTGCTGAATGTTCGTCTAGCTTTGGAAACGCAGAAAATACACTTTGAAATACATATCGCCAAAATCTTGCACTGGAACGGGAATTTTTTTTTGACTTTTTTTAAATTTAATGCGACGAAATAAGTTTGTTTTGCACATCCGTTTGCACAAGAACTTTGATCTTATAGCTCATTCTATTTTATATTGGATTTGAGTCATTTCTTGTTTGTGTTTTGTAATGCAAAGGCCACTTTGCATTATATATAATTAAAAAAAAATGTACCCCGAAGTTGCCAAGTGTTTATTTCAACGACAAACTGAAAGCCAACAGGTTACATTTTTAATTCATTAAATGAATTTCTATTTTAAACTGTTGGTTTAAATATACATCGAGTGCACGATGAAGTTAAGGATTTGCTCCCTGGTGCCTCATTTATTCTGCCCCTAAACAGTTCAACAAAGCACAGAGATCTGCATCAGATCATTAATTTTGCCTCGGATGGGTAGGATTGATGTGTCTCAGCTGAACGTGCTGGTTGCCTCGGTCTTGCCTCCACATCCGTCTTTATATAGTAATGCACAATGAAGCAGGGCAACTTTCTTGCTGCGTTTCTGGGAAGACTGTACAGGGCTTTGTATTTACATGGCCGTGTGTAAGAACACACAGGAATAGATCTGCCTTTGATGCCTAACCCGCATTGTTAAACCTGTTATGTAGACTATTGCTGCGGCGTGGAGCCCTGTCGCCTGATTCAAACGAGTTCTTGAGAATCGTCGTCCAGCGGTTCGGTTCTGTGATATCAAACTTTAAAGAGTCCATGTGATACAGAATGCAGTGTTTGTGTGTGTGTGTGTTTGTGTTTGATCTGTGCTTGTGCATACTCTTATGGATGCGTGTGTGGTCACGAAGACAACATGACTCTAGTCTCCCCGGCCTTAATACCCGAGCCGAGCCGAATCTCGAATTCCCTCACACTGCGACTTCGTTTTAAATACAAGCGGTGTCTGAAGGGACCTCTTCTTCGGGCTCTGGGACACGTACAGTTATTACACAGGGTGGTCTGAGGATTATCTTCGAATAACCGAACCTCCTAACATGGTGCGTTTGGACAGAATTCTGGGAAGGGAGAAGAGAGAAAAACAGAAGCAGATAAGAGACAGTTTCCCTAAAAGATGGGGGTGGGGGGTAGGCATATTACGATAAACATGACACAATTTCATTTATTTGCGTCGTATAAGTGTGCTCGATTTTAAAAAGTAAAAGAATTTACGATCTTTATTATTAGTTTCATTATTCACATACACTACTGCCTTTCTTGAACTTAATGTCAGAACCGGCATCCAGCTGCCTAATTAAAGGCGCCAGGTTAACATTCAGAGCTGTTTACGTTTTCCCGCTATATTTTTAGCAGCAACCCCTATGAAAGGCTGTGACTAAAATAAAAAAAAATGCTCAGACATAGCCCAGAGACTTCGGACAGTCCACACCCTAAATATAGCTTTAAAAAAAAGCCACGAGATGCTGACTTGACTGCGATTCTGACCGCTAGAGTGGAAGCCACCCAAGACTTCTGCCACTTCTGTATAGACCGGGTCCTTCAGGTCCCACAGCGCCGCCAGATTACGCCGCGGTGCCATCACAGCGCCGGCTAATCCTCAGGAAACGCTGAAAAATGAAACACGTCGAGGGAAGTACGTGGGGGACGCTGAAATATTTTCCAGCTCGTGTAATTTATCTCTGTCAGCGGGGGCAGTGTAGGCCTGTCACTCCGTTACATCCTCTGGTGGGAGCAAAGGCGGGGGACAGAAGGCCCTCTGTGTCCCGCCCAGGAGCCGCATCCATCTGAAAAAAGCTGCCTAGCACCCGCTCCACAGCCACCATGGATATTTTTAGTAGATCCTGTCTCTACAATGGGCGCGGAAAGTAGAAGCTCTTGGAGCCTTTTTTTTTCTTGCAAAAGGGCCGTGACGCAGTGATTTTTATCACGCACTCTCGTTAGGCAACGTCGTAAACACTACAGTAGGATCAAAAATGATGAGCGTGATTCATTCCCAGATTGAAGAGAAAAAGACTTTTCGATTCCATTAGCATGGCCTGTCGCTCTTTCTTTTCTTTTTCTCCCCGGCACCTCGTCATCTGAGACGTGAGGAGAGGATGCGCAGCAGTGGACGAGTCGGGTAAAAAGAAAATATGGCGCGAACGAAAAAGCAGGACAGCAAAGGAAAGCGCGAGAGGTAGAGGAGCAGAAGGAAAAACGTGTGAAGCCTGGCGTCATGACACTTCATGCTTTTATGTTTGGGGTGGCTGCTGTACAGGGCACTTCAACAGGCTGTCACCTTGCGGCCCATCAAACAAGCCTGTCTGTGCTCCTGGCGCTTTCCTTCTGACTGCTGTAGGCTGAAATGTGTTCGTGGTGAAATGCACATCAGCTGCTTCCCTGCATTCGAGGGGCCGAATCGCATTCGGAATAAAGCCGCTAACTTTAAACAGATCGAAGATTTTAATAGTTTATTTTGATGAGAGTTCACAGGATTGGTCCTCCTCGATCTTTTTAATTCTGGTTGAAACAAGAAAATAACACATTAAGTTTCAATTTCAGCAGTAAATATATTTTTATATATAATCAAATTATCATATTTGATTAGGGATATTCTTCCTATGTCGTGATACAAGTCACAATATTTTACACACCATTAAATTGAATACAAGGATTAATTTTATTATTATTGGTTAGAAAATAATAGGAACATAAAATATTTTCTTTTTATCATCCAAACAATTTCTTTCTTTCTTTCTTTTCTGGATTGTTTTTTATTTCGAAATGAAGTTGCATTTAATAGCAAAAAAACTACATTCATCATTTTGTGTGTGCGTGTGTAACAGCACTATCGCCCCCTGCTGTTTAAAGTGGATTGCGATTCAAAAGAATCGATTGATAAGTCGAAATGTTGCTGTTCTAAGTTCGTCTTCATGCTGGATCTGATGGAGTTCATAAATCATTTATAAATGATTATAACTGTCTGTAATTAAAGAGATCATGTTGGTTTGGGAGTGTGTGTGTGTGTGTAGAATGTTGTGAAGTGCATGTCTAGTAGATGGGTTCTATATCATGTGTCGTCTGGATCTTTTAAAATGTGTGTGTAACTACAGTTTTTTTCTCTCTCTCATGGACACACACACGTCATTTCTACTTTTTAACATTTATTTATAGCTTTAATTTCTGGCCAAACATTTTTTTTCTCACATCAATTTCACATTTAATTCTTTTCTTTGTCTATTTAAGTGATATAAAAGTGGTGGAATATGGTCTCCATGCGCTTCAAACGTCCTTTCTTTCTTTGGTTGTTTTATTTTCTTATTTTCTGTCTTTATTTTTCTTTCTCTTTTTCTTTCTTTCTTTCCTTCTATTTTTCTAAATCGTTGTCTTGCTGTATTCTTTGTTTTTCTTTTTCTTTTTGTTATTCCTTCTTAAGTTCTATCTTTCATCCTTCGTCCTTTCTTTCGGAGCTTCCCGTGTTTACTTTGATGTATGACTTTTCTCCTAGTAGTTCTACCAAAGTGCAGCCAATGATGTCATTAATTTTATTACAGATGCACTGTCTGGAAAAGAAGAGAAGGATTGTGGGTTGGGGGGGGGGGGCGAGGGGGCTGGAGTTGCGCAGCATAGAGTTGTATGCATAATGAATGAGATGAGCACTTGGTCTGAAACTTCAAGGTTTGCTGGGAGTGAATGAGAGGGTTCAGAAAAAAAAAGAGAGAAAGAAAGAGAGAAGGAGAGAGGCGAAAGCGAGAGGGACGTTGCTTTTCTCCGAATGACTGGGCTTGCGGGGGTGGATGCATGTGTTCACCTGCAGCTGCTTCTCTCAGCCCCAGTGGAAAAACAAATAGCCTTGTATGTGTATACGTGTGTGTTCAACCCTGACAATGGGGGGAGCTCGTATGTCAGAGAGCAAGTCACACAGACGTGGGATTAAGTCGACTAGCTGGCCCGAAGCCCGCGCTTCCTAAACAGTGTCCCGCCCGAAATAGCACGGACGGCCACCATATTGACTTTTCTCCTCTCGTCTTTAGACACACTAAGCCCGTCCTGTTCCGTCCCATCCTGCCCTGTCTCGTGTGTGAGCCAGTAGCTATGTGTGATCTCACTGTGTATTGTTTCAAGTTAAAAATGGCTGCCTTTTTTTATTTTTGGACCAATTCAAAGGTTTATAAATAGCTAAGGAAGCGAGAGGGGATTCATGCCGAGGCAGCTCGATGAACATCCAGCGTACATGTGGTTAGCCTGTGGTTGGTTTAGTTCCATTAAACGCACAGCACAACACAGATTGTACTTATACAGGGACCCTTTGTTATCTTTTTACTGATTGTTTCATTTTTAGGATGCGTACTTGTTGCCTTTAACTGCATAACCACAATAAATACAAATTGTGTGTACTTGGGTGGAGCTGTGGCAAATTATGTTTTGGGGTTTGAGGAGGGTACATTTCTACTCAAGTGTCCTCTGTCGCATGCACTTCTATACTTTGGTCATTCCTCCAGCACAGCAGACACAGTACCCATTTTCTTGTCTGATACAGGCACTGCACATTGTACCCACTAGATGACGCCTAGAGTTGCCATTGTTAACAAGGTGTTCCAAATCTCAACACCGCTAACGGAGTACCTGACCACCCCAAGTGTAGAGTTTATTAAAGAATGTATTGTATTTTACCCTTCAGTCGACTTCGACCCTGGGTTACTCTGTGGACCGCTACCGATCCCCAGAGTATCTCGGCAATTAAATTTCACGGGGTAGGTTGCCAGGTCTTTCCCCAACCCTGTATCTCTACAGGGATCCTGTGTTATTAAAGAAACAAACAATGAAATGAACAGGCAACGATTCATATGAAAATTGACCGACACACAAACCAGGTTTGTTCCCAAAATGTTTGCACTGTTGCCCCTGTGATGGACTGCCGCCCCATCCAGGGTCTTTCCGATCACCTCATGTCCATGGAAAAGCTGGGATAGGTTCCAGCACAACCCTGATAGGATAAGCAGTGTTTTGATTTTCTCTTAAAGCTGTAATAAATAATATACGCTTGCTAAGGTGCTCACCCACTGCCCATATTTTGGGTGTGGGTAATATAACAATATGCTGCCACGCTTGCAAAATCTTACATCACATTACGATTCAGCAAACACATCGTAGCAGATGCCATCTGTGAGCATTGTAAATAGATCTGGGCTACACTGATTTGTATTGGGATTAACTTTCATTTAACGTTTATTTGTATCACGTCTTTTCGTGGAGCAGGACTCTTAGGAGAGTGACCCCAAATTGGATATGTCAGTGACGTAGAATGAATATTATTATAGTATACACCTTGTTTGCTTTATGGACTGAATAGAAATCTCAGCACTATTTGAAGGAGTAGCTTCATGGATAAAAAATATAGGCGAGGAATCATTAGGTTTAGAGTTTAAATCCCATGAATGACAGACAACGGTTGACAATGGCTCAGATCCTAACAACTTCCAGCCAAACTTACCTGTCGACCTGTATAAGTTGATTTACCGATGCGCATTTTAGTGCAACTAATCTCAAGCTTTTGTTTGATCTCTTTGAAATCAACACCAGGTCAAGCAGTCAGTGTGATGTTGAGGGAACAGAATCCTTCCAGAACACAAGCTGAGTAATTAAAGTCGTTTTATCTTCGACTCAGCAAAACGATACCACTTTGCATTTCCTAGTAGATCCAGTGATACCTAACCCTGGCAGTAGACGTTTAGTGATCACATGATCTGTAGTAAATACTAGTTTTAGATCATGGGTGTCAAATCAGATCCATAAAGAATCGGTCACATGATCAGCAGTCTAACAGCGACCAGCTAATTAAACTAGTGGAATCCGGTTCTGAATAAAATCCAGCATCCACACTGCCACCTTCGATGATGGCCGTGAGACCCCCCGCCCTCTCAGTTTACGATGAACTCAAGAACAAGAGTGAATCATCACCATCTCGCCTCGTTACAGTAATGTCTTTAATTTCCAGTACTCGTCATGCTAATTAATCATCGATCGACTCCACCTCCTCCCCAAATCCATCCTTCGTGCAGGCTGATCTCGTGTTAATGCATTCATGACAGCTTAATTCAATCCGTTGTTCTCGTGCAGTTGTTCACGCAATGCTCGTTCTTATTTCCACGCAGTCTGACGATGACCCATTTCCGAGAGAGTTGAAAAAACAAGCAGGAGCAATCTGAAATCCTGCGGGATTAGCCTTCATGACACGAGGGGGAGGGGGGGGGATGCGCCACAGGAGGCGAAGAAAAAGAAAAAAAAAACGTGCGACGAGGATTGATTCGGAAAGCCATTTAATTTCAATTGCTCTCATTTTCCTTCTTAAAACTACAGAAGACATGGGCACACACACACTCACATACACGCACAAACAATCCTCGCATCTGCCTCCTCCACAAATGTTAGTGCGGATTAGCTTCCGCTGTTGCAATAGCCCCCTCGGTTAATTACACGTGTAATGAGTTGTTTATTTAGGATAATGCGCAGCAGGAGCCTGGAGCCGAGCGCTAGAGCCAGGAGCAGGCCCAAGCAGAGGTCGGGGAAAGGATGATAAGGGTGGAAAAAGACAGAGTAAGACAGAAGCGTTCGGGGAGGTGCTGTAAGTACTGTGTCTTAAGGTCAAACGGCCTCAGGATTTTTCTCAGGGTGGGGAAATCCAGGAAGAAAAAAGAAAAAGAAAATAAAGGAAAGCAAAGTTCAGAGAGGAGGGAAGAAGGGATGTGTGCCCAGCAGTGGTGTAAGGGAGTGGGTGCAAGACCGTATGAACGAGGGAGGGATCGCGAGAGGAAGAGAAGGGAGAGAAGGCTTTGGCTATCATTAGCTAAAGGGGACAGGCGAGGTTATGTGAACGGTGCAGCTGGATAGGGCGCCCAGGGAATCGGTGGACGTCTCAGCGCTGAGTGGCTAAGGCCTTGTGAACCGGCTTCCCTCCCCCTTCCACGCCGAGCAGCCTGCACTTTCCCAAAGCGGCCAAAAAGATGGTAAAGATAAGCGTCGGGAGCAGGATATGAAACCCAAAAAACAGGCTTGAGCTCTGCACCATTGGCTCTAGGCATCCGCCTTATTCGCTCGAAAGAGCCTAGCGATTAGCACCGAGATAACAGTAATTAAACGGGTTATTATTTTTGATACTGCCCCGCAAATCTAAGATGTTTGTGTGTGTGTGAGAGAGAGAGAGAACAAGAAATAGAGAGAGAGAGCGTTTGTCTTCATCGTCGAGTCATTACAAAGTGCTAGGATAATTTGGCACACTGCATCAGACTGACGAAGAGACCCAAACTTTCCTTGTCACCCTTTTGTGATCACACGCAAGAAAAAACAAAAAACAAAGCCTGTCTGCCACAGCTGCAAGACGACGCACAGCCACCGAGGCTATGCAAATGCGATCAGGCCCGCCACCGAATCCAACAACAAGGAAACAACACACCACCACGCACCTCACTTCACAAGCACGTCTCCGAGTACAGGATCCGAAAACAGCCGACGAACAACAACTTCTTTATTCATCCAGGAAGACAAGTCGAGGTTTAATTGCAACGCTGGTGACACAACATCTGCACTCATTATCTAGAACGTGAAAAGGTTCCCTTTAGGGGGCGCCACAATGGATCATGACCTGCAGTTTAACATTTACATTTACGTTTTTGGGGATTTAACAGACGCCCGATCCAAAGCAACTTACAATTATAGAATTATCGTTACCGTATATACAGTCTGAGCAGTTGAAGCTTAAGGACCTAGCGTGCAACCTGGCAGAGGTCGGGCTTGAACCGACGGCCCTCTGATTGACAACCTGTTTTATTTGTCCAGGCTTGAGACTACACTAGTGGATTAGTCTGCGCATCGCAGCGGGTAGCTACTTATAAAGATATTTCAGTGTTTTCATTTGAGATCTAACGATTCACTACCAATCGAATCACAAAGCGGTATTATGGTTTAAGCAGTTTGATACTAACATGGAACAGCAGGGGGCGCTCGTGCTATTCACCTCATAAAAATCAGACCTAATTCATATAATAAGATACCTCAGAAATAAAAGGATGTTTTTTATTTGGATAAATAAAAGATAAAATCGTATCGTAAAGCCTATCATGTATCGTGTATCCAATCACATAGTGGGTGGAGTGTATTGTTACATCACTAGTCTCCAGACTCCAAACAGAAAGGACCTGGATTAGCAGATGAACCCTACCGAGGACCATCTTCCCACAGAGTCACCCTGAAATACGTTCAAGGGTAACATTGAAAAAAGAATTGTGGGTTTCAGATCGTATCACGTGGGCTAAAATGGTAGCATAGAGGTCATCTGTATGTGATCTGGAAGCATAAGACGGAGTCACTTTGAGGTGTGTGTGTGTGTGTGTAGCTCTAGTAGATGTCTTTTCGAAAGCCTCGAACCCTGGAGTCGAACACCACAGTGTATTAAATCAGCCCTCTTGTGCGTTGAGGTTTCTTTTACTGTTTTAAAAGTTCAGGCCGGTTTGATTGTCTACAGATGCTTGGACTCTTTAATCAGACGTTATCTTCTGCCTGGTTTAGTTCACCACCCTTTTTGCTCAGTCACCCTCCTCCCTCCATCCCAGGCCTCTTTTTCACAGGCCGCGTCTTAATTGGTCGCTTTCTGTGACAAATCATGAGCGCTTTCTTTGATGAGGTCAGCCCGAGTTGTTACCCGCCGTTCGCCGACTTCTCTCACCACTACAAACACGCCATGACTGGCAAAGAGGAGGGGACCCCACGTTTATAATGAGAGACTCGGGATGAGGTTGGCGTGTGAGGGAATGCCTCGTTTTTCTCTTCACACTTTGCAACATGAACCTGGCGAGATTTTGGCTTGGTCCGATTTTCTTTTAAATCTTTAAGTCTGAATGCACGATGCGACGTGGTGCGAGTCTTTACCATTTCTCGTTGTCTTGTGAGAGGATCTGCATACACTTTATACAAAGCAACTATAATATACAGTCTGTGCTGGATTAAGGGCCTTGCTCAAGGGCCCATCAGCCACAACCTGGCAGTGGTAGGACTTCAAGCATATGTTACAGTACCAAACCTATTTGATCCTTTTCTGTCTCCCTGTCTGAGTTGGCACCGTTGTGGCACGGGTGGGCTGGTTCTTCATCAATAATGCCTATCCAGTCTCAGACGTGGTTGCCAAATATATATGTACAGCGAGCTTTCTAAATCTCGTTTGAGTGTTAAGAGCCTTGCTCAGTACATACCTTGCAGTGATGGGGTTTAAACCAATGAACCTCTTAATACTTTAACCAATAGTTTAATTACCAGACATCTTGTTTTTTAGTCAGGTACCTTCGACTAGCCAGTATTTGCAGAAACAATGAGGAACCCGTTTAACTATTTTCTCCCTCACACAAAGCCACTCAATATCAGAGCTAAGAAATAACGAGTGTCAAGCTAGTTCTTCTTCCTGTATACCTGTACAGTCTTATGTTTGGTGGCCCAAATGTGCTAAATGCGGCAGTCCCTATGTAAAAAGTCTGACGCACTTGATTGAGTCTCTAGGTCAAATCTGTGTCTAAATAAATAAATAAATAATGATTTATCTTTATATATGGAAAAATAATGGCTTAATGATACAATCAGTGGGGCGGAGGGATGGCGTTAAGCTTTGAAAGGAAGAGAGCTTGTATCCTCTCTCTCTTTCCTCAATCTGGGTTATTTCGTTTCTCTACAGCTCTTTGGGACAAAGAAAAAAAAAGGAAGCTTAGGTTGAGGTTTTGAAGGACGTCCTCACACACCAGTAGTTTTTAACACTTTATATTTAATGTACAAATGGAATGACAGAGATTTTAGGTAAAACGCTACAACGGAACACTAATTTTTTTTTAGGATTAAAGGCATTGCTCAGGGACCCAGCAATGGATACTTGGTGTTAGTGGGACTCGAACAGAGACCTTCTGATCTTTAGTTAAATATCTTAACCATTAAGTCATCAATTCTCTACTACCATGGCGACCCCTAATGGGACTCCCAAACCTTATTGGGCTTTGAATTGTATTAGCTGAAATAGGGATACGAATCACAGCACTGCTTACATGATATACCCCCCCCCCCATCTGTGTCCCCTCGCCCAAGAATGTTTCTGTTTTCTTTATTAAATAAAGTCAAACAATTTATTTGTGATCATTTTATTATTATCTAAGCAAGAAATGCCATTTTATTTCCTAGTTAGAAAACTAAGCTAAAATGCACTATACATACAGACTCAGCACAGCGCTCTCTGCTGTTTTAAACTGAATACCGGTACATCTTTAAATGATTCCCTGATTTCAATCATGCCATAAATGAATCGATTATTTACCATAACCTCCAAAAACCTCCAAAACCTCCAATCCCCTCTATTTCTAAATGGGGTCTGATGATACAGTTGTCGTCCCGCCACCCAAGAATGATGCTGGAGGACCTCTGGCATAATGGCTTCACCAGGACACAAACCAAGCTGGACCAAGTGTGTGTGTCACAGCCTCCGGAAAAAAAAAAAAAGTTGCTGCAACAACCGAGACGCCAGCAAAGATCTGGCAGTGAGGCTACGAATTAAAGTCCTTCCCAGCTGCAGCGCATTTACACTTAATGAGGCGCAGAGACTGCCAGTTAGAGGAACCAGCTGTCAGTCATCCACTTCTGACAGCGTAATGACCGAGCATAAGGCTGTAATCCAGCGCTCCTGCCAAGTCATACTGCAGGTGGTCTCGTTACTGTATGTCGCACGTAGATGTCACCGGGACGACCCGATATTTGTAAAAAGAAAAGAGCGACGAGGATTTTCAAGGTTCCTTTGACAGTCACATGACTGGGAGACAATGCACAGTTCATACCGAGTGCATTATATATACAAGGAGGGCATGTGAGCAAGTACATGTGATCACATTTCCATCGGCCCTCGGCCTCTGTTATAAAATCAATCATTTGTGGCCCCTTGTTTGTGCTCTTCAAATATGAAAGGCAAAGTAATTTTGCTTAAAACTTGTTTAGACAACAAGAAGTGAAAAATTTGATAAAATGCTGCAATGTTAAAGGTTCAAAGAATGTCTGGTTGAATGTTTGGCCCCCACACATGTTCACCTCACCAAATCTGGCCCATTTGGCAACAAGTTTGAACACCTCTGCACTAAAGCATTGTGAAAGCTCCCAGTTTGCTTTTATCGCCATGGTAGATATAGTTAGACACTCAACGATGCGACAAGAGACAATTCCGTTGACAATCGTAACTGATTAAATTTACATGTATAGTCTGACACTGGCGCTGGTTGACGTCATTACAGGCTTGTCAGGTTATTTGAGGATACTTTTATTATTTTTTTTCCCTTCTCATTGATTTTAGAACACAAAGATGGCAGGTTCTTACCCATCTCAAGAAAAAAATGTGTCCCTATTTAGATAAATAATAAAAATCCTGAAATTCTAAATTTCATTTTGTTTCAATTGCACCGTGAATGCGATGATGAATTGCATTGCATCATGGGGAGAGTGCATCGTTACATGCCTAATTATAATGTATGTAATGGAAACGGTTCTATTTTTTTTTTCGTGGAGGCATTTTCAATGGTGGTCACAGACTTTTAGCTTTCAATATATGTGTATATATGTATATACCGTCTAATCATAAAAAATGATTGCTTAAGTTCCTCTTTCCTCTTCTCTTATGTCTTCTCAGAAGGAAAAAAAAACACAATTTCTGTAAAACGATGCAATATCTAGTGGCTTACCATAGTTCTTCACCACATGCAAAAAACAAAACGCTGCAGAGAAGGGTTTATATGGGAAGAATAAAGAGGGAAAAGAGCGAGCGAAATGAGAAGGAAGTGTGTTGGCACCAGTTCGACGTCTCCGAGCCACGTTAGCCCCCGGGCTTAATTGAAGCCAGGAGGGAGCGTTTAATAATTGCTGTCAGAAGATCAAATTTAATTCTCTTTTTCACAGGACCGCTGTAGGGTAGGGTGAAACAAATTGTCATCAGAGATTTCCAAATGAACAAAGCTTTTAATTAGTCTGATTAGACGAGCGAGGCGAAGAGGGATACCAACACGCAGGAAGAAGCGCCACGAGATAATCAGAGGATCATCCAGACCCGAAGACACGCCGCAACCCCCTCGACGCCCTTCTGACCCCCCGAACACAGCTAACATCATAAGACGTTCTGGTCCCTGCCTGGAGAACATAATTGGCTAATGTTGTCAGGTCAGTTCTGTGCATCGAGCTTAGAGAAAGGATCATTCGCCAAGATGGAAGCTGTAGGTTCTTTTAGCCGCTTTTAAAATGGGTGTCAGATTCGATGTGTTCAAATAGAAGTATGAACACGGCTTGATTTCCTGCAGCGTTGTGGTTGTCATTTGGCCTGACGTGATGGTGACTTAAAATTCGATTATAAACACAGCTCGGCCAAAGCCTTGTGGTTCTCCATTTAAATCGACAACCAAAGTCGTCATTTTTGAATCACTTATTTCTTCCTTCCTTGTGGTGACATCCCAAGTGCAAATCCAAGCCGGTATCTTAAATGAACCGCCATACCGACCAACACGAGTTTTTCAGTCATGTTGTCATGGAGGCGAACTCGATGAAGACCTCAATTATTTCTACCCACCACTTCCTTACTTTCTCTTGTTTCATGCCTAACCAAAATACGCCGGTCAATTTCAGTTCTCCTTTCTTCCTATAACTGGCCTCCGTCATACTGCACGACGTGCATACGGCTACCAAGAACTGCCCATGCGTCTTGTTATTCTACCTCCCAGCCCTTCCTGGAACGTTTTTCGTTTCTTTTTCATTTCAAAGATTTCAAGCGTTATGGTCAAATGCTCAATAAGGAAACATCTTTCGCTGAAAATCGTTTTAAAATATTGCAAATAGATAATAATCAGAAAAACTATCTGCTGAAAACCGACCTATAAAACTCAGAGCAGCTGCGTCGTCCCTTCCCCTTTCCAGTTGACATATCGTGTCGCGACGCATCATCCCCGTGCCACGGATAACCGACAGACACCTCTCATCTGCCCCTGTCTCACCTCTGCCGGACCACAATCGCTGTTTACTGACCGATTGAAGGATCAGACCGCTGTCAGCACCCCTTCATCCCATTTTTCCGCCTCCTTTGTGCGGTGACTTATTGACTCTTGTGGAAACTACAAAGATCAAGCACCGGAATGACATGTGTATCATAACCTGTGGTCGCTCCAGGAAGCTTGTTATAACAACGCTATTATTACCTTCATTATAACTCCACACAAGAATACAGAGCTACTGGTTTCTTGATAATATTGCAAATGTACGTAACTTTAGATAAAGTTTAGTTTTAAAATAGATGCATCAGTGTTTTCGTGGGTTTAGTTGCAGTTGCAGTAACACGTCGATTAGATGCTTTAGAAATTTAGACACTCCATACTAATTAGAAATGCAAGAATCGTACTTTTCTTTTTAAATTAGAAGTTACTTAGATAATTGAGACAGCTGTCATCAGTTACAGCTGCACAAAGGGGACTTGAACCCAACTGAGTATCTGTGGGGCCACCTCGGGTGTCATGTTTACTTTATGGATGCCCTCTGAAGTGGATGTCGGATGCACCGGGTGGGACACGGCACTGGTCATAATAATAACAATAATGCGACTCGACATTGTAGAGCTGAAGAGCATGTTAGAGGTCAACAGCGGCACATTTTAAATATAATTTTATATAATTACATCTTCTAACAAAATCTAAAACACTAGTCGTGATCACAGTTTACGAATAAACGAGAGCAAATCTTCTTTCAGATGTATTTAAAATATTTGGGCTAGCTAGTTGATAAAAAGAACTCTCTTGTCAGAAATCCGCGCAGCTGATTGCCTAGTGCACCAGCGAGAACCTGAAAGAACCTCTCTATGCGGCGTAAATGAAACCTCTCCTGTTCCTTCACATGCGCTAATCTTGCATAGTACCTGAAAAGATCCATTCAGCGCACGGCATCCGTCAGTAACGTAGTTCATGCCGAATTTCACACATTTGCTAATAAAGTCAGTCATTGTGACAGTTCTCTGTTTTTTTAGGCTTGGCAGACCGAAGTCAGGTCTAACTTTTGAAAGCAGGAAAAATAACGAATTGCTTTTTGATTGATATTCGTAATGTGCACACATGGTTGCCTCGTGATGTCATTTGAGAAGCGAAGTTAAATTAGCTGGATCTGGAAACTCGAGTAATTGGTAAAAAATCATCCATGCAAGTTCTTTTTCCTCATTGAAGCCTTGTTTAGTCCATTCAACGATGTAAAGATAAAACTATGTAGACAACGGCATTGTCTAACTGTAAGTAGCATGTACTGTGTAAGCGTCATTAGTTGGGGGGAAACAAAATATTAAAAAATCTAATATAAGTCACGTTCTCTGAAGTGTTGTGTTTCATCTGAGAGGTAACTCAGTGTGCACACACATTACCCCTAGAAACCCAAAGTTTGCTTTGAGTAAAGAATTAATTTAGTTTTTCAAGTTTTTAATCTTTTTAATTGTGTTTTTCCGCATATTTTTTCCTGTTTAAACAAGGTTTAAATGCTTTTGAGTATTTCTTAATGTTCACTAGGGCTGACCGCAATTAATCGATTATTCGTTGGTCGACCGAAAAAATTACTAGTCGGACAAATTCCATTGGTCGACTAGTCGCAG
>JAOTRQ010000017.1:1070415-1081072 GCA_028565875.1 Hoplisoma paleatum | reverse complement strand
GGGTGAACATGCAAACTCCGCACAGAGAGTCCCCAGCCCGACCCGGGGGATCGAACCCGGGACTTCTTGCTGTAAGGCGACAGTGCTGTAACCACTCAGCCACCGTGCCGCCACTATATATATATACATTATAGATGTGATGTATCCCAATACAGAGGTGCAAAATCCCCGAAAGCAAGATCACAGCGCCCTCTTTCAGTGCGTGTAAATACATGAATGACTGAATGAGTGAGTTAGTAGGTTTATTCATAAAGGGAATAGCCACTGGACTAGTAATCAGAACGTTGGAGCCGGCGAACGAGGGCCTTAGTCTTCAGTCTTTTTTTCTGATGTGTAAAAGTCGCTTTGAATATAAGCGTCTGCTAATTGATGAATTTGTAAATATATAAATGAGTGAGCGAGTGAATCGGTCCGTCCGTCCATCCAATCAGCTGCGGAGACTCGAACGTATCATTCAATAAACGCAAAAAGACTAAAGACAGTATCAGCTAGATTAGACGTGTCCACTTAATCGCATTCGTATGTATAGATTTTTTTTTTTTATGTAGTCAGACGTGATGTGACCGATATCGTGTACACAGCAACACACGTACCAGACGTGCTAGCTGTTCAAGATGGCATAGATATTACATAGTAGACGATTAGCACCGTTAAAGTTGGTGTCACTTCCCAAAAACTCTGTCAGAATCCGGGCGAGCGTGGAGAGCGCGTGACAGTCTGTCTCCCCTCGTATTCGGAGCACCGACGAGCCAACTCCGATTTGCATGATATCGACAGAGCAGGAAAAAAAAGCAGAACGCTCTTCCAAAATGTTGACAGATTTTTTTTTTCCCCGGCTACGTTCACCATCCCGTGCGGTCGAGAATCTGCTTATTCTTGTTTCCGCTCCGCTGTTTTCTGCCATTTTTCATCTGCCTTAATGTATCTCTCTCTCTCTCTCTCTCTCTCTCTCTCTCTCTTTTTTTAACTCCCCTTTCTCTTTATGTCTCTTTGTCTCGTTCTCACAGGTACAGCTGCTGGAAGCTTTGAATCAAGTGGAGCAAGTAGAGAGAAGAAAGGCCCGGTTTGAGGAAACGAGAAAAAAAAAACAGAGACAGAACAAGACAAAGTTACTTAGCGAGCGAAACGACAGACGAAAGAAACGGCACGATGGGGAGGAAAAAGATTCAGATCACACGGATTATGGACGAACGCAACAGACAGGTGAGAGACTTTTCTAGAAAAAGGAATTGTGAACTAAGGAAGGAAGTGTCACCAATGAGCATCGAGTTTACGCTGTTTAATCAGTTAGTCCAGATACGTTGAAGCCCTGTGAGGTTTGGCCTGCACTATGAAAAAATCTGCCTGTCTGTCTGTCTGTCTACCTATCAGTCTGTCTCTCTCGCTTTCTCTATCTATCTATCTTTCTATCTATCCATCCATCCATCTATCTATCGATCTATCTATCTATTTCTGTCTGTGTCATGTCACATAGCTGAAATAAGTAACATTCTGTATACAGTGGAACACACACTAGGGGGCAGCACTGAGCACTTGTGTCCGGTGCTGTCGTAGCAGTTATGGGTTCAGTGCCTTGGTCAATGGCACTTTAGTCATGTTTAGTTCTCTACCCACGCCACAGCCACCCAGATCAAAGACACTCATACATGCCTTTGCTGGGATTTCCAAATACTACCCAAATGATTTTTACATCTTTCGAACCATCTTCATGGCTCCTCCACTTCTCCCCTTACAGCCGCTGTGTCATGCACTGCAGCAAGCATGGCTCCAGATACAAGTGATAGCTCACCAAGTCTAGCGAACTAGTTTCTGTCTGTATCCACACTACCATATCATCCACACCCACATCGTCATCCAAGATTGTGTACGCTCAGAGGGAAAAGCAGCAGCGGATCATACGCGCAACACCCTTCACTCCTTCACCCCAGACTCGCACCCAACGTGCCACCGGCTGGAGCTAACGACACCGAGATTATTTTAGCATGGTACTGGGTAGGAGGTAGACACAAACAGGCACCAAGGCACGCACAGAGAAAGAAACAAGACGGGTCCAGGTGCCTTTTGGCCTTTTTAGCCAGTAGTTTTCCTTCCCGGATCAGCTGAGTGATGTCATCTTGTTTGCTTTGCCCGGCCACCACCAAAGAGACCTTACACCGTTGAGTTTAAAATCCAGGTAGTGTTGTCCATCCAGCCAGACGACCAGACTGGCGACTGGTCAAGGCATCTTCACTGAGCGGTGAGGCCTTCACAGATCATCGACAGTGTGAGACTCCGCCACTGGCAGGTGAAGAAATGCACCTGACAGCTGCCCCAGTTTTAGAAGCGATACTCCCAACTGTTCTCGACCAGTGCAGAGGTACGAACGTTATTCCCTGGTGTAATGGACATATCATTCCATGAACTAAACAACGAGACGTGAGACGTGAGACATCTGCCGGTCGGGTCTCTGAACACAGACAGATATCATATGTAAGAGTTTTTGTACTCGTATCGATTCTGATGGTTCCAGTAACATTGGTACTTGTTTTACAGCCTGATCAATGAGCTGCTCTCTTCTTAGTGTTGGATGGGGATGTTCGGCTGCTGGCAGAGAAACCGGATTTTAAAGGCAACTTCAGAGAGCAGTCTGGGAAAAGACCCAGAATGATCTAGAAGCATTCTTAGAGCTGTTTGAGAAAAGCCTTTTTAAAAATGTAATAAGAGTTGTTTTATGTATGGACAAACATAGACAAAGAGACAGATTTATAGTTAGTTGTTGGAGCTTTTAAAGGATGAGTTTATGAACAGACACACCAATGGACAGACAAACAGAAACTTTTAATAGACAGACAGAAAACTAATAATTGAATAAATTGTACTGCCTTTGTAGTCAGTGAAAGTGTCCGAACTGCGGTGGGGTAAGAAAGTAAACAGACAGGCAGCCTGAGGGACGTATGTACAAATGTACAGACAGACAGACAGATAGATAAACAATAATAGTGTGAGATGTTTTGTAGTTTGCTGGTTTTGGTGGTGCAGAAAGGGTCCACACTTCAGATAATGACTACTGTCTGGACTTTGGGAAGGGCTGATCAATTATTGAAGGCGGAATGATGGGCCGAGAAGAATCGAAGGAGGGAAGAGGAAGAGACGAGCGGAAAGTAATGGGTGTGTCAGGCGGCCCAGACGGCAGGGTAACAGTGACATTAGTCATTTGGCACTCACGGGTTGAGCGAGTTCTTCCCTCGTAGGAAAACAGAGACTCACTTGCACATGGCAGACACACAAATAAGCTATTCTGCTAGTCACAAGAGCAGTCGCTTCATCCGAACATCCAAGATCAGTCATTCAAGGGAAGCAGATTGTCGTCTTCATCACTGCGTACTGTATATACGGTATCCAGGGGGTCCTTTAGTTCTCCATCAGATTTCACTCATTCACTACGACGGTCACCATACACAATCTAATGTTCTAGACAGACGCAGCGTGACTCTGAGAACTGGCAACATGGGGAAAGAAAATGGGGGGAAAAAGAAAAGAAAAAGCAAAGCGAGCGAAGGAAGGGCGTCGAGTTCACAGTCTAGGTCAGAACGTTTTTGGGGAGGCTATCGTATTGCACGTCGAGTATCCTGTCCTGGTGTTATCGCTGCTCCTTCCTTCTTATTCTTTCACTCCCTCTGCTTCTCTCAAACCCCCCCTGAAGATCAGAGATTGATACAGGAAGGACACCTGATGAGAGTCGATGCCACAGCTTTCCGGGACTTGAGACCAAGAACGAGTCAGGAAGGGCAGGATGAGGAAATAGGAAAATATTTTATGACTGGATTTTTTTGCTATTTCGTTATGCGGTGATGCCAACATACATACACTATATCATCCCATTTGCTAGAAAGACACACACATCTGGTCGACATGCACTTGATTCATTTTACTTTCTGTTTAGATTTGATTTTAAGACACTTTACCGGGTTAAGAGTCTTGCTCAAGTGCCCAACAGTGAAACCTGGCAGAGGAAGGACTTGACCCTATACAGAAAGAACCCAGATTGAACTTCCTGCTTTGAGGTGACAGTGCTACCCACTTAGCCACCGTGCCACTCCTAAAACCAACGTGTAAAGAATTTAATGTGTGCAATTAGTAAATTAAAAATAAATAAAATGAAAAAGGGAACAAATATGATTCTTTTTGTCTAGTTTAGTCATATTTCTGTCCTCAGCTGACTTCATGGATTTGTATTTATATAGTATATAGTTTTAAACACTCGATTATGCAAACATGGACCAAATCTAAAATTCAGATTATCATCCGATAAATCTGACCTGAATCTGGCTGTTTCATTATTATGTATTAACGTCGGTATGCCTCCATCCGTAATAAAAATGTGTTTAGTGTATTTACCCAAAGAAGACACAGAAAAAGAAGAGAATTAAGCTCGATAGACATCACAAGACAAGAATGATAGACCTTTGACTCACAGCTCTTTTTTTCCGGCCTCGTTTTGTTGAAGTCGTGGCTGGGCCTTTGCATATTTTCGCTTCCTCTTTTCGGAAAATCTTTCCATACCAAAGCAAAACAAACAGCTGCCTGGTTCAACGGCGTTAACATCTAGCGCAACATTCCTAAGATGTTTGAATGTTTTTTTTTAAATACATTAAATACATCTGGAAGTGGTACTGAAGAAAACAGACAAAAACAAACCAGTATTTGTAATATAATACACAGATCAGGCAAAACAACATGATAACACAGATTATCTTTTCATAGTAAAGCAACAAGTGATCGTCAAGTAAGGATTTATTTATCAAAAGTGGTCCAATGAAGGAATAGTGGTAAACCAGTAATCTAGCTGGCCAACACACCATTGACACTCGTATGTCAAGCTTCATTAGATAAAGTGTACAGTTGGAGTTTAATGGATTACAAGTTTAGGGTTATTAATATGACAGACAGACAAGACCAGAACCTCTCAAGAAGTTTTTTGAGTGGCATGTCTGAAGACGGCCACCCTGCCTGCGGCGCCTCGTTTGCGGGCACACGGTCCTCATCAGCTTGGGCGGCCACTCGGACCATCTTCCCCCGTTTCCCTCTCAAACACTTCCCCAGAGCACGGGCACCTCGTGCAAGTTCGACCGACCGCCCAGACAGCCACACAGAGGGCATCAGTGTCCGAGAGCCGGCGCCTTGCCCCCTCAGCCACTCCAAGCACTCTCCCCTCGCATCGACATGAAAGGCAGCCCTGTGCCATAAAAACACGCCCGCTCACCGGCCCATCTCGTCGTCGATCAACGTCCCGGCTCCTATTCATCCTCAAAGCCATTTTCCTAAACAAAGAGCAAACGGGAGATGGACAAATCGAATCACGGGCCGGTTGCAGATCGAATCTCGCATAGCGAGACGTCTCGCTGCAGGTCTGGAAGCAAGCCGTGTCGGAGTCGGCTGTAATTGGGTCTAATGGAAGGAGGCTAATTCGGGGTCGCCATCCATCCATCTGGCCAGGTGGTGAGACAAACTCGGGTCAGGTCACCAAAGGCCGAGGAGGAAGTGGCCCCTGATGGTAGAAGGGCAGGATTTGGGGTTTGCAGTCATTCATTAGTCTTTGGATAGATAAATGGTTTGCAGCTGACCCATTGTGTTTTCAGGAGACAGTATTTAGCATGCTAGTTTTGGAGTAGTGCTAATTATTGTATGTAGGTGGAAGAGCCTATTTAAAAGGAGTCAATCTCACTTGGGAACTGCCGAATCTCTTGTGATGTGACTTGGTATAATCCATGGTTAAAGCTCTTATTAGGATTCAATAATATGTTCATGCTCACCTGCAGTGACAACATTGATATATGCTTCTTCCTTTGCTCTAAATCTGGTCGCATCCTGTTCTCCAAATGTAACTTCCTCCTCTGCTCCTGACCCCCATCCTGACCGTACACCACTTAGCATTATGACTCTAACACAATCTGAATCCTCACACTCACGAATTTTTCCTCTGCATCGAACCCGATCCGTGCACTACTGAACACACAACGGGGTGGGGGGGGCAGCAGTGAACACACCCACACCGCACACTAGGCAGCCCTATATTTGCCACAACGCCCAGGGAGCAATTAGCGCTCCGCTAATTGTGTCTCGTCCAATGACGCCTCAGTCGGGACTCGCTGAATCTCGGAATCAAACCGAATTCGAGCGGTGACGCAGGTGGTGCGTTTTCCACCGCGCACGGTGTTACAGACGCCACATTTTACTAGAAAATTGACCCCAAATTGCACGACCTCAACATCGTACAGATGGAACTTCTGTCAGTAGCAAGTGGTCGAACTTTTAGATTATGAACGATAAAGATGAATTCCAAATCTCCTTCACCGAATATTGTTTGTTGTTGTTGTTGTTGTTGTTGTTGTCAGTCTGTGTTAAAACATTATTAGAATTATTCACATTATTCACGAACCTCGAATGAATTGGGGCTTGTTCTTGACACCCTGTAAAACGGAGAGACCGAGGTGTGAAACCGTTCGTCAAAAAATAATCCCCTGTATGCGCCAAATTGTTTTGTTAGCTAATAAACCAAGTTATTAAACCCTCCTTAACCTTATTTTCTCCCCGGTAAGATGCTCTGTTGATTCACGTGACATGTTTGTAACCGTAAGGCAGCCAAATCTTGCATTTATCAAAACAATCACTTGTGATCAGGCGCTACTTAATATCGTTAATACTTAAGTGTTCTCCGAGCGAGCGCATTTGTGCCTCCAATTATCACCCAGCACAGCATTCTAGAATCCACCCAACCGCCCCGCCCCCCCCTCATATGTCTCCCAGTGCTCCCTCTACCACACGGCAATGTCAGCGATCCAAATAAAAAATTTCAGTCGGTAACATTTCAATCCGTCCGTGCTCCATGCTCCGTGCTCCATGCTCCGTGCCGAAGCGATGGCATGGAGACGAAGCCGGATCTCTGCACCCGTGACAACACAGACGTCTCTCCAATCAACAGCGGAGAAGTGTGAAACAGTTTGAGTGAAATTAACAGCAGGAAAATAATGAGGCCCTCTGGGTATCCCATCACCCCTACTCACCTTCCTCCGATTCTCACCTTGTTCTTCTGATCGCTTCCTTTGCGTCTGTCTTCTCAAAAATAAATAAATAAATAAATAAAGAGTTGGGGGAGGAGGGGTGGATGAAGAAAAACCTCATTTAGCTTAGATTCTTTCGATTCTTTCTTTTTCTTCTGCTCCTTCCTGCGTTCAATCTTTTCAAATGCTTTTCTTCAATCAGACCATCACAAATTCTTCACTTCCTTTGCCATTCATTGTCATTCCATCGTTTTTTTCTTCTTCTAATGGCACATCTATCTGCCTCTTTTCGACGTAAGTACTTCTTAGGCATCTGTTTTCACTGTACATGACAGTTTGATCGTTGGCTGTGTTCCTACAACACCACTGTATACTGTGTTTTCTGTTATTATTATTATTATTATTATTATTTGATATTATAGTGCTCAGCATGCACACGTATTTATTATAAGTGGCATAAGTATGTATTAATTAAAGCATATTCGTGGACCACTGGTTTGAGACCGCTGCTCCAGATGCTGTATTCTTACATCTGTACTGTGTACAAGTCTCAGTGAAAGCGTTTCTAATTATTATTTTTATTTCTTTCTTTTTTTTTGTAATTACATTTACATTTTTAGCATCTAACTGACGCTTTTATCAAATTACAACAGAACACCGTATTTTGCGCAATTGATTCAGCGGGCCTCGTTCAAGGTGTTCAAGGCCCAACAGTGGCTGCTCGGTGGTAGTAGGGCTTGAGCCTTAACCAGAACCTTAACCGGTCATTATGGATGACCGTGAAAGCAAAGAAACCAACTTAGAACTATAAAACGTGTTTGATTGTGATGAATGTGGTCAAACTGTGTCTCAACAGTGGGACTTGAAACAGCAACCTTGCGATCACTAGTGGATTTCAGATCACTTACGTTCAGGAAGTGTTTAAGTCAAGTCAGTTTGATTTGTATAGCGCTTTATACAGCAGACATACATGGTCACAAAGCAGCGTTATAGAACTAAGATAAAAACAGGACTGCCCCTCTCCCTCCCTTCTCCATTCATTCGGAGCAAGCCTATGGCGACCGTGATGAGGAAAAAAACTCAAAATAGAAGAAAATACAGACAGGCTCCGTGGACTCAGCAGGGGCCATCTGTATTCATCTGCTGAAGACAATTTAGCTTTTTGTTTTCACTTAATTAGATTACTACAATAAATGTCATATGTTTGTTTATTTGATTGTTGTGTATTTGTGTTTGATTATTTATTGTCTTGCAGTGTTGTCTTTATTCTTTTTATTTTCAATACGAGATTCGGTGAAACTCGACAGCAGTGATGTAGCCGTCACAATAGAACTGAACACACAAGGCTTCATTACACAGCACCACCAATTAAGACCTGTGCGACGGGGCAGGTCGGGAGCGTGTCTCCCCAGGGTCCGTCTGAAAGCACACGGACGATCCCGGGCCCCAGGAACGTCAAGCCGGGGGGACAGCGGGGTGACAAACGACTACTCGTCCTCTCTATCTCCCCCGGGGGGAAAACAGCTAGCCCATGAGGCGGGAAGCAGAAGCGAAGCCATTGTGAAGGGGAAGCCATCAGGCACTTCCTGTTATGAGAGGAAATACACCGAAATGTGCTTCCTGCCCGCTTGTCCTGCACCACCACCACCCTCACCTCCCCCATCACATTTATGATTCAGGGGTGTCAGACTAACGCCGACTTTGTTTCTCCTGATCACCCGGGTTTGGATTGGTCATTTGGTCATTTGACCAGAAGAATTTAAGGAAGTTAAAGAGTTAAAGAGCATCATAAGTCCCGGAGACGGATCTTCTAACACAGTTAGTGGATCCTTTGTCAGGATCAGGCTACGTCAAGCTTGTTCTCTGCTGATCGTACGTCGTATTGTTTTGCTACGATCTGTTTGACTGCAGTTAGTCGTCAACGAGGGTTAATATGGAAGAATAAAAACATAGTAAACATACTTCATACTAAACCGTGTCACTCTGATTATCATCTCAGCACCACGTGGTCCTTCACTTGTAGTCATTTTCTTCCTAAATCACGTAATCCTGTTCCAAACATGAGCTAGTACGTCCATCCCCGCTACCTTTTACTCATTCAGTCAGGCCACATCTTTTCACCAGTCAGATCCTCGTCATAGTTTTTTATGATTATTTTATTTCGTAGCTGCCTTCGTGACACTCAGGGACACCTAACGATCACAACAACAGTAGGATATAAGAACCGAACAAATAGCAACGGTTAAACGGTTAAAAATATAGCACATATGTTCAAATCAGTCCTCAACAGGGAGAGTCTTTAGTGAGGATCAGAACTGACCGAGCAAATTTGTGTTCCTCACGTCAAGTGGCAGAGAATTCCAGAATTCCAGAGCTCATCTAGAACGTTCTAGAGAGTTCTAACTGGTTCCATATGCTACTGTAATAGAAGAGCTTCCAGATGGCATACTAGCGGGCTAATCTGGAACTACGGAATTCACGATTTGTCAAGATCTTTGAGGTCAGAACGGTTTGGATGAGTCCTGAGACTCTGACGAACTGACTTTGGCTGTTCAATCATGTACAGTAAAGTTCATCTGATTAAATTGTGATTGTCGCTGATTTCCAACGTGGTGTGAAGTATCTGTCATGAACGTAACCGAAGTGTAACACACGACGGTAACACGGTAATCAACAAACAATGTTAAATATGGACGAGGTTACATATAGGAAACCAAGCCCACGGTGACCAAACTTTAATAAGCATCGCCAAACACCTCTGTACACCGAGCGCACACGTGTGTGTGTGTTTGTTGTGTTTTACACCGGCAGGTCTAGCCGTCTGCAATAACCCCGTCTGCAGCTGAGTTTGCACATCAGTCTCTTGCCTGTTCTCACCCACTAACCATGTAGTGGAAAAGGTGCTTTAGGTGCCGTTTTCAGCAATTAACACAACAACTCGCTGAGGGCTCCTGAGCACCTCGAAGAACAAGGCACGACAAGCGTGCAGATCTGACAAGCAGATGAAGAGACTCACACTCCGGACTCACATCGGCGACTAGCTATTGCAGTATTATAAGAACGCGAACTTTACACTTGGTGATTTGGGGTCACGCGAAGAGTTCAGGGTAATAAAAGAGTTGAATATATTTAAGCTAGGGTGAGTTACGCAAGCTCAAGTACTCCGTACAGCCACAATTATAATACAAATGAAGAAAAATATAACGCTCGTATCCATAGCGACTTACAGAAGTGCTGCCGTATTAGTAAACATGACCCTACTAGAGTTTATAATATAAAATCTGAAGAACCTTGCATGTGTTAATATTATTAAGTATTAAGTCATCAGACTCTTGAAAGTCGTACTGAGTATGCTTCAATACTGACGTTGCCTTCAGCCAAAGACGATGCGTTCCACAACGAACGAAACGTAGTTCCCTGGACTACCACACGGCGGCCACAAACACCAATAACGCTGGTTTTAACCTCTAGAGACGCTGCGTCCTCATATGAGGACGTTACTTTTCTGGTTCTCTGCACCATTCTACCTCATTTTTTTGACCTCATATGGACACACTGCCCGTACCACCTAGTGGTCATATGACAACATAACACGCAATTGATTGAACACAAGATGG
>JAOTRQ010000017.1:883222-896523 GCA_028565875.1 Hoplisoma paleatum | reverse complement strand
GTGTGTGAGAGAGAGAGAGAGAGAGAGAGGGGGGGGGGGGGGTTATAAAACCCGATGAACAGAAGACTGAGCATCTATTCAACACTTAATTGTCTTGAATTGTATGTTGACCTTCTTGCAAAAATAAAGTCTATAAATATAAATAATTATATTGTTACTTTAATCATATTGTTTCTGTTCCTCCACAATTAAAGGGAAATTCGCACAACAATTTTAACTCGTTGTGTATGTGAAAGTTACATTATTACTATATTGTGAGTAGTCTGACCAGAGCCCCGACAATAAACCTTTTGCCATTTGTTTTGGATACAGATCCCTGATGGAGAACTCACTCCACTGGAGCAGCACTGGTGTGACTTGGCAAGACCAAAGACACTAATACAAGCTGTGATGTTCCACATAAATGCCTGCATACGCTTTAACCAGGTCGACCAAATCACCTCAGACCTTGACAGGCTCAAAACTTCAATACAAACATTGAATGAACTTTGTACTAATATGAAAGAAAATTGCAAGAATAACAGGGAGTGACTATTTTGTCTAGTTTGTAATCTGGTGCTAGCGATTAGGGTTATACTTGAAACCCTTGCTAAATTGAAGCTTGGGCGATAGCTTATCAATAAGAATTTTGCAATGCATGAAGGAACACAATAATGCAGACTTTGCAAAAAAAAGATGTAATGTAAAAGTAATAATAATTCTCAATTTAGTAGAAGTGTTAATTCTTATTAAAAACAATACCACTGGTTACCACTGGCCTGCTAGAGGCTACAAACTAAAATTAAATATTCAAGATTATTCAGATTACTGTTTGCAAATATGGTATCTTAATAAAACAGTGGTTATTCAATAGTTACAGGGGAGGCTTGCCTTAGCCTTGGGCTAATATGATTTTTTAAAACTTAACATACAAACTAATTTCAGGTTATAAACTAAATTGTAATGCTAACAGAACACACATCACTTTTAATGCTTAAACCTACCACATAGTGGTGGTTATTTTTAAAAGTAAATGTAAAATAAAATGTAAAAAGTAAATATTTTATCATTTAAGATTTATTTGTATAATAAGATTTTAAAAGAGATTTTAAATAAATGTGCGACCTGGTAATAAATGACCCAGCAATACTGGTCCATGGCCCAATGGCTGGGGACCAAAACTTGTGCACAGTTTAGATGGTTCAGACTTCAGATGAGGTGCTTGTTTCGCTTTTTAACTTGAACAAAAGAACAACGTGAGGTGGGATACACTGCCACTTAAGTCATTGGTACGGTATATCTTTTAACTACATCACGACACTGTTTCATTATTGGTGCTTTGAAACGAAACGCATTACGACAACAATAGTAACAGCAATACGAACTAAATCGGGTAACCACCTCGGACTGGTATTCGGGTGACTTGACATGTTCTCACGTCTACCTCAGACTCTATCTACATGTTATCTTTTGAAATGCTAGTCTTCCTTAAAATGTACTCTTTACTTTCTTTGTCAGAAATTAGTCACATATAGAAAATATACATTTTTGAGTCGGGTTAATTCAGGTTAAGAGTTTGTGCTTTTTATTCTTGTATCTTATATTTATATAGCGTTTAGTTCTGGGAGCCATTGTACACGAACAATCAACAGTACTTAATAAAGCATAGATCATACAACATCATACCTCTGTATAACATACATTTTACCACAATTTGGAGCATTACAAATCGACTGTACAGGATTTAACTCGGATGTATTAGTATTTGGTTTGTTTACAATGTTCTAACTTATTACAAATAAACATTATGGACTAAATAACTGCAAATTTTTGTTTATTAGAATTTAAATATTAAGTTTGATAAGTTGGGGATAAATTCAAAAGGCATGTCGTTACATTAGTAGACAAGTTACTAGCAAATACCGTTCTGAACAATTTAATATTTCTAATTATCTTGAGTTTTTAGATTGTGTGAATAAACCCACACAGATACAGTAAGAACATACATGAAATGTTTACTTAAGTGTAACTAAATTCGAAATATAAACGAAGGAACATTTTAATAGAAATATTACCACAGCCAAATTTGAACATTAGGAGGAAATACAGCATTACTAAAATCTCAAATTAAATGGGCGTTTAGTTTTTAAACATTTTTGCATAACAAACCAACAATTGGTTTGTGTTTAATATTGCTTTAACATTTCCAGTGACATTTTACTGTCAGGTAACTCTCAATGTAACGGTGGGATTCAAACTCAGAAAATAAAAACAAGGGCACAGTTTACATTTATGACAATGTTTATATTTGTTTGGTGAAAGGATTTTTTAAAAGGTAGCTAGCTAACTCGCTGGATGCTAACAATTAATATAAACTATTAATAAACATAGGGGGAGTTTAATAATTCCACATTTGTCTACCTGTGGCTAGTGAAATTTCTTTATTTATTGAGCATTTTAAAACGCATGATCACGTGATTCACACTACACACCAGTCACGGACAATTTGGTCTCTTCAATTTGCTTTACCTGCGTGTTTTTTAGACTGTGGGAGAAAACCGGAGTACTCGCGGTAAACCGATGCGGGCACGGGGAGAACATGCAAGGTCCACTTAGAAAGCCTCCAGGTCTACTCGGGAATCGAACCCTGGACTGCTGTGAGGCAACAGTGTCAACCGACTAAACCACAATGCTAACTTGCTAACTGCTGTTAGCTACCGAGGTTGTGTCCCAAACCGCACACTTGCACTCAGTGCACTAAAAGTACCCGGATGTAGAACTAAAAAGACTATTAATACAGTCGAAGTGTCCCAAACCACGGTTACGTCACCACGCCGCTACAAGGCCGCGTCCCAAATAGAAGGAGCCTTCAAATGCGCCCTTTTCCCCGCTGTAACGAAAGACGAATCTGATGTATCATTCACAGCTCCCTGTATCCCAGGATTCTTTGCCATATTTGCGCACTTTAATGTTAAAGTTGAATGTTAATCCTCATAAATCTTCACTTTCGAATCAAAAATTGGCGACCTGATAGATAAATAAAAATGTATATACGAAATGCGCAGACATTTCCACAAATAATTTAATATCGGAATATGTTTTTAAAAACGTTCTATTCCTCCTTTCCCATGCTTAATGTAAACAAAAAAGTGCATTTACACCCCAAAAATGCCCAAACTTAACCTGCAGCTCATCCAAGGACACATCTACTGATCACTTATTTCCTGGGTTTATGTTTTTAAAAAAATAGAAAACTCACTGTGTAGAATATTCTTGTGTTGTGGCAAGATACTTTGAAGAAGTTCCAGTAAAAGTAATAAATTATGTGCAAATAAAATAAACGACAACACACTGGAACTATTCGCTCGAACAGAATTCGGTGTAACACCTGTTTTTTTCTATGCTGCTGCTTTTGTCCAGTAGATGGCGGCAATGAGCTTTGACTGATTTATGTTTTATTTTTGAATTAATGCACATTTATTCTTGGTCTATTTTTTCTAGGTCTATTATTGCAAGGATACTTTAGAATTCTGTACGGTCTAGTTTGTCAGGCCAAGGTCCGGACTGTCATCATTTGTAACTTGTGTTATCCCTGTTAAAAAGAATCCAGCTAAAACAGCTGGTTAAAACACATCCTATGCTAGTTGGTTATAGCTTGTTAACTAACTCTTGACCAGTATTGGGTATTTTATCTCCTGGATTACCAGCTGGTCTTGAGGAAAACTTTCAGCAAGGTCATGACGTATAAGGACGTATAAGAACACTTAATAAGAACTCCTTAAATAAGCCGAATGATTTGGAAAAAAAAGTGCATCATAAAGTGATTTTAATAACAGAAAAAGTAAAAACTTTAACAAACAATTATTAGCACAGTGTAAAAACAAGAAAAGTTCAACTGCTATAAATAATATCTTTAAATAAGAACTTTTCAGTAGCTTTTCCTCATCAGTGAGGCCGCATCGAACAACATCTGGGTCCGGACCCGGAACGTGGTCTGCTTATTAGTGACCTCTGATCTATTGACTTGGACTATAAATTATTATATCAGAGTCTTTATGATCATTTCAGCTCCCTACAATTACATTTTAAAACAGCATTCCTCTGGGACTGTGGTGCAACATTGAACACAAAAGTGCAAGACCATTTGATAACAATCACTACTAAATAATGAAGAGTAATAAAAATTACAATTAATATAATGATGCTTATCATCTACCTATCAATCATCTAGTTTTATCACCACATAATTTCATTTTAGGATTTTGGGATACATTAGGCAAATACATTAAACAAAGCTTTGGGACACTTTATCAGTATGGTTGGAAACCAGAGTACCCAAAAGAAATCCTCACAAACACGGCGAACATGCAAACTTCACACATGTAGCCAGGTAATCAAACTCAGGACATGCAACAGTGCAAACCACTAAGCCACTGCCACCCACCTATAATAACATAAAATACATTTTTATTCTAAACCATGGACACATGGTACTGATGGTCTTTAACCCAGATAAAGGTTTGGGTCAATATGTATTCCTGGGTCAGTGATAAATTCATTAGAAGGCAGTATATTGTTCGATCTGACTTTTGGTTTGATGTAAAACTGTGTAAAACGTAAATAAAAACAGAATACGATGCTTTGCAAATCCTTTTCAATCTATATTTAGTTCAAGAGCCCGGGTATTTCTTGTTTAAATGGATAAACTTTATTCAGATAGTAAAATAATCATTCACTAAGTTTGTTTCACACAGCATCCAAATTTCATTGGAATGGCGGTTGTACAGATCTCCAGAAGGTACCACAGATCTTTCATACAGAAATGTTGTGAGCTGCACCCTTTCCAAATCCATTCGGCAACTGGCCATGAAGGGGCAGAATGGTCCATTGAGCTGAACAAACTAAAGTGCTGCCGTGCGAGGAGTCCGGAATGTTCGGATTTTGAGATTCGGTTTCCAAGTCGCAGAAGAGAGACTCTCATCTCAACTCTTGGGCAGGTTCAAGTCAAGTCAACTTTATTTCTATAGCGCTGTTTACAATAGATGTTGTCGCAAAGTGGCTTTACAAAATACACGACGAACAGATACAGAAACGCGAGCAAGGCGAGGGCGACTGTGGCAAGGAAAAAGTCCTTGAATATAACAGGAAGAAACCTTGAGAGGAACCAGAATCAACAGGGCCCCATAGTTCTGGGGTAGTCCTTGTATGCAGCAATAATTCACAGATTCACAGTTTACAGATTTAAGTATTATTAAGATGATAAACGTGCCGCCATAGGGCTTGTGAATATGGACTATACACTCAAACTAGTAAGCTTTGAAAAAAAATGTTTCTTAGTGTGCACTTTTGGAAAAAAAGGGGGCAGTGATGGCTTAGCGGTTACTGTACTGGGCTAGGCACCAGAAGACCAGAAGGTCATCGCCCAAGGTTCAAGCCCCACTACAACACTGTTGCCCTCAGGATCCTAACCATCATTTGCTCTAAATGGTGTTCTCTTGTAATTGTAAGTGTATTTGGATAAAAGCATGTGATGTAATATAAAATGTAAATATGTTCTTTAGTTTTATAGGCTACACATGTCTCAGCCAAATGTGACAATAATCTAAGTACAAGGTCATCACCATTTCTGTGTTCCGTTACTGAGTAAATATGGATCATACCCCACATTTTATACTTTCCTGTAGTACCTTGGAACACTCTCTAGCAAAAGCATGTTTCATGTTCTCCTGTTCCTGGCAAGACTGCAAACAGAACCTTAAATTATGGTCAGCCACTCACAAAGTTAGTCTTTCGCTCGGCAAACCAACTGGCAACTTTAATATCATAACGTCTACAAATTATATGGTTCTAATTATGAACCGTTTGATGGTGCACGGCAGCATCTGGAAAGTCTGACTGTGACCTCAGACGAGGCCCCTTCTCTCAGAGATTGTGAGGGAAAAAAAGTGGACCGTGGACTTCACAACAGTCATGACCCACTGGAGATCAAGCAAGGACCGCCGTAGTCCAACTGAATGTCATGGCGTCACACTTTTGCACCGGTTGCCAACATGTTTTAACTGCCAGTTTAACTGTGGGTCTAACCCATGACGAAACACGGAGACGGCCAACGTTTGCCCACACTCTGACCGCATCATAAGTCGAGCTTATTTCATTACGCATCCAAACTGGAGCCCACATCTTCCGTACGTGTGGCTTTTTCTATTTTCTGTGGTTCAGCGTTAAAGCATAAAGTGTATTTATGGTTTTTAAAAGCCCGCTAAGTCTTTAAACCAGGCTGAATTACATTAAATGGATGAATCATATCATACTTGACAGGAGTTCCTCAGTAAAAGCAGCAAATCTGTCCCGTTCAGTGAATGCCCGTTCATAGAACGTATCAGCTTAACTGCCCCTTTTAGAATGAGTTATTTTTGACTCACTCCCTGTCCCTAGATTTGTGCTTTTATAGCAACAGGGGTCTTTCTATAGACATGGCACAAATAAATCATCTGTCTGAAATAGTCCAATCGGAAGGCTCGCCAGGATCTTGACGGTGACCCCTGATCTCTGTACAAAATTCCCACATAATGACCATCTGGTGACCAATTAAGTCATAGCCTTTGGCAACAATAACAACTTACATAACAAGTTAAGAAAAAATAGCATAGTAGTCATATAGGGTTGCTCATGTCTGAGGCTATCTGATGGATAGTGGGGTTGCAACATGTCCACTCTACTGGATTTAATTTGGAACACGTCATGATGGTTGGAATTATTAATACAGAGCAAATGTTACTATATGAATAAAATATATCTGTACATATTTACCAATTAATGGGGTGGCGTGACGTTTTATCTCATCGGTGACTATCACGTCTCGGTACTTAGTGGTACTAGAGCTAGAAAATACTAAATGTTTCTACATTGAATGTTATAAAGAGCATTTAGGGTTTAGTTCAAGATCCTTTTAAAAAAGCCACAGAATACAGGGGTGTTTGGTATGTTCTTTATCAGAATAAACTAGCAGAAAATGTGAGTATATCAGAAAAATGATTGGGCTTTTAATAAAAAAAATATTACCTTGATCATGTTTTGTAGTAAATAAATAAATTAAAAACTAGAGACTTTTTGTTTTTGTGGGCATTTTTCTAGTGAACATCACTGAAGCCGCTAGAAATAATCAAAGTTACTTTATAAAATACTTTAACAGTTCAATGTTAATGGTTCAAATGATGTCAGGCTGAATGTTCGGCCCTCACACGTTCTCACCTCACAGAATCTGGCACACGACGTTTGGACACCCCTGGCTTACACCCATGTAACTAAAAAGAACATTCTCTTCCCATGTTGACACCCTTTCCCCCCGATTTTCCCTCCCACCTCGGCCCATAGTTTACTTCAGCCTTTAAACTAAAAGGCGTGGAGGTTTAGGCCCCAACCTAGAAGCCTACAACTCACCAGAACCGAAGAGGCCGATGTAGTCCGAGTCGACAGCTACATAAATCATTGCTGGTTGTTCTAATACATTGCAGTAATAAAGTCTTACAATCCCCCGCAAACTAAACCGGACCACCCAGACAGCTTTACAGGAAAAGGAGCGTCCTGTCACACCTAATGTGTCTGAAACTGTACGTCCATGTGAGGCGGTTTACCATTCACCCCCAGATGCTCCCCCTCTCCACCTATGTAGCTCTCTTAGCAACACATCAGCGACCAGCCTGGCATCCGGACTACAGTGATCCATATTTAACACAACTATAAAAGAGTTCGCTTCTTACATCTATTATGTAGGTAAAGTCATCAATCAGCTTTATCTACTGGATTAAAACTGTAAAACCCTTTACATTTTAATTTGATTAGCTGTGTTGGAAAGAATTGCCCACCATAGAAGAAGAGGCCATGATAGCTTCTGTGTCTTTTAGCAGAAATGGTACATTGTTTATCTGCTCATGTGGTGGAAGGAAGATGGCGAAATGAATAAAATTATAGTGAATACAACTCTTGTGGTATGTAGGGTAAAAAGAACTCTCGCAGGTTTATGACTAGCGCCCAGAACACTTTGCACTTAATTCCAAAACTTGCTTTATGTCAAATACTAGGGACACGTTTTAGGGACACTCCTCCAGCAGAGATCGAGAGTGGTGCTGTTGCTTTCATAATGACGACACACAACGAAACGCTCGATTGCTCCCGTAAAGACGTTTGGATCTACAGATTTTATTTAGTCAAAGTCAGTTTAACTATAAACCTACATATCTGACCGAGTTTAAATCATTATGTGGGAGTAAATACAAGATGGTCCGAGTGAAAACAACGTTTTGCATCGTTAAAGTAAACAAATCTTTATAAAATGATCAAGTCAAGTCAACTTTATTTCTATAGCACTTTTTCCAATAGACATTGTCTCAAAGCAACTTTACAAAATACAGGACAAACAGAAACCCCCTGATACATTCTAATACAGCATCATTCTGAGTATCAGTGTGTTAAATAAGTAGGTTGTGATGATTTAATTTTTAGTTCTGTGTGTAAGTTATACCTGCCGGTCTATATACTCTGTTCTGTTGTATCACTGAAAATGTGGTTATTAATAGTATGCAGCATTTATTTTCTTATAAAAAATATTCCCCTTATATTACTGTCTAAAAGCCAGAACTTTATAGGACAATATTTTAGATAAATGTCATTATATTGTATCTACAACTTTGGGGTCAGTTATTAACTTTACTACATCACATGCAGACCTACAAGTAAATATTATTCTACTTTTCTAACGTTCGGTGGTTTGATGCTTTAAACAATTACACAAGGCTAAGGGGAGAAACTAAAGAACATCGGCATGTCTCTACGACAGTGAACATTTTCTCCAGGCCTGAAGGGGGAGCCTCAAAACAACCTAGTGTGGCATTGATTGCAAAAAGAAAAGCCTAGTGTGCTTTTAAAACATAAGCTTCGATTTATTCTACATGAGACTATGAGTAGTATATCATATCATTTAGAAACACCTGCACAGTAATATACCAAGGTTCAAAACGGGGATCTTCAACTATGTCTCTCTCTCTCTCTCTCATCTATGTAAGATGATTTGCAGAAAAAAGGAAATGTAGTAATTAAATAAACTTGTATGCGAACGGCATCTATTATGTGGAGGCGGTAAAGATCAGTTATATAATTTAAGATTGAGTGAAGTGAGAAAATGAACTTTGCAGGTTTAATGACAAATTAGAGATGTTAAACATCTGAATACCCAAAGCGCACGCACACACACATACACACACACACAGTACCACAAACCTCAACCACACACCATTATTTGCCTTGCAGGCAACTCGCTCCATGTTTTCCTCTTTACAGGATGCTGCATCGTTGTAGAACGACGCGCTTTTAGACTTTTTATAGCGTGTGGGTTCTGGATGCAGTACAAATAATTAACAAAACCTAAAATCACCAAGTGAGAGAACCGAAACTTGTTTAAATGAAGCACTGCGCACTGCGGCTGGAACCGGAACGCTCTTTGTGTAGCGTTTTACGGCATGTTACACCTCGCAAAAGAGCGCTTTTTCGCTTTAATTCCACATCCAGAATGATGCTTGCTAGGTTGTTTTCCGCTGGCTGGAATGCAAACGCATGTCAAAGCCTGTTGTGTCTCGGAGGTACGACACATTCAGCCCGAGAAGCTGCTTGCGTGCAGAGTTTCCGCGAGACAGCCGGCTACTTCAGCCTCAATTACAGTGACGTGTTTTCACCCCTGGACTTCATCAATGCATCTCTTGTGTGCACGTTTTTAGTAAAGAAAAAAAAATCCTACTAAATTGGAGGTAATGACCAGACCTCTGTGTCATTGCTGTGGCAACCTGGATCTCACCAAACACTAAAAGCATAGTCTACTCAAGCATCGGGTCTTTAAAACTCCTTAGGTCATTGGTTATTAATGTCTGCCTGTGATGAAATCATTGTCATTTCTTAATATAGGCGAGCGATTACGACAGACGTTCCACTTACATCCAGGGAAGAGATCATCACTTGAATTGGAAACTACACATACCTGTTAAAACATGTATATTAGGAGCTAGATGGGTCGCACTTTTTGAGTCTAGGATCTTCTTAAAAGTTTCCTGGCCAATGACGCCATTGGCTTGCTTTGGCTTGGACACCGTTTCTCCATGTTTTTGTTTAACTAAGCAAACCGTGTTTGCCTTATGTCACCCAAACTAATCATTTGAAGAAAAAAAGTTATGTTTTTCACAGCAAGCACATGTAAGCTGGTGGCTTGTTCCTGTGCAATTCTCACCCGATAATCAGTGCAAGACAAATACAGCCCCCTAACCTAGCTGAGGTCATGGGTTCATTATACGTGTTTTTAGTGATACGGTTTAATTTCATTCGAGTACATCGAAAAGACCTGCCTCTGTTCTTTGTCTTTTTAATATTTCCTAACTCTACTTTCTTTCCATTATGTTGACAGGTACCTCCCGGGGTGTCTAAAACCGATGGAGGCCGCGGTCTAAAGGCTGCAGGGTACTAGGTGCTTTTGGTCAGGAAAAGTTGCATGTCTGAACTTTATTTTCAGCCTCTAATCTAGTATTGTTTTGTTATGCTTCTTTGTGCGCTACTTGTCTATTTTCTAGCCTTATAAGCTGTACTTGTCTTCCTCTAGTGGACTATGCTGGTCAGCTCTACATCTCTTGTGTTGTAATCTATATGTCCTTCCAGTCAGCTTAAAGTTTTGGTGGCACCGATGTTGAGATTTGACCCGAGGTTTGGCAGAGCCAGGGTGGAGACTCATCTTCAGCATCCTGTTAGCCATGTTGATCTGTTGGGGATCACTTATAGTTAAATATTCTTAAACAATTTAACTGGTTGACGGCACAAATAAAGTACCTTAATTTGCACCATCAATAATGACTGAAAAACATTTGTATACGTTTTTTAAATTAATATCAGTTTAACGTTTTGCTGGAGGACATCTTACTGCAGTCAAGGTGGAAACTCCTCTGACCCATGCATGGCCCTTAAAGTTTTGGGAAACAGATGTCGCATAGTCACACACATGGAAACTGGGCAAACTCTGCAGACTCCTTTTTGTAAAATTAGTTTGGTAAGAAGTATGCCTAGTCCTTTACTGGAACTGGAACCCTTTATCACCCATGGGCTCTGCACTGACGCCTCACTATCTGCAAATCAGTGTAATCTACTTTCCATCCAAACATTTTCCAAGTGTGATACGCATTTATGAAATATTGGCAGAAAAAAATACAATAAATGTTGCATTTCCATCAATTACAGTTCCGTGAGAAAGCCTTTAGATGGTGTGTCAAAGCCTTGCAAAGAAACAAGAGTTCTTAGTTTTACTGACTGACTCATTAACTTGGTTCCTTAAACGGAATCAGAACTACCAACACTAGCATAAATGCACCTGCAGGGGGAGCTGTGTCAAGTTACCGAGTCATGTACAAAGAGTCGTGTTTAGGTGGGTCTCCGAGTTGTACTCACTCCAAAAAACGGACGAGATGATCAAACAGCCGGGTCGAAAAACGAGTATAAAAGAACATACAACAGTAGCCTTGCTACTTCTTTTGTAGTTCCTGACTCGATTTCTCACCGTCGAACTTAATCAACCGCAGGACCACAACTCCCAGAATGCACCTCATCTGATCACCTGTTCGGACTCCATTAACTACGTCTCTGTCTGGGTAAAATCTTAGCAGTTCCGCTACTTCCACAATAAACACTGTAGTATCGAGTTTAGCGACGTCATGTTAATGTTTCAGGATAAAAAGTTTAAGTTCAGCACCGATGCTGAACACTAAACAATGGGCGTTTTTTATGATTTAAGTTTTTTAAAACTTTAAGCTGACTGGAAGGACATATAGATGTTATGTTTTATTTCTGATCTGACTGATACTGTTCTGCAAACCGGGGGTTGGGGACCACTGACGTGTAAAACATGAAAATAAAATCTATATAAATAAATAAATGAGCAGTAGAATTCAGCATTTCCTCTGTAGTATGACCTACATATGTCTACATAGAGCAATTACTAGGTTCCTCAAACTTAAGAAGCTTTTAACAGTCCTTGTTACTTCCAGGGGCAGTCTGATAAACCATAGTTAGTGTTGGAAGTAAGGAACTACCACTTCAGCGATTTAGTTCATTGAGTTTGTGTGGCCTGTTGGTTCCCGGCTAAAAACTTTTCCACTCTACAATAAACACACAGTTACTTGCAAAAATCTTGGCAAAACAGCATCTTGGAAAGGTAAAACTCGTCATAACCCTGCACCTGTCTGGCTGAAATACAGAAGCTAAATTCATTACTCAGAAGGTTATGCTGGGATAATCTATGAGTTGGATATGTTTTTTAAGAATGACAGTGTGTTCATAGCCAGCCAAAGCTGGGCAGAATTTACGCCGGGGTTTCTGTGGTATTTTTTTAGTGTGGTTGTAGAACGGGCTTTGACATGAAGTAAAACACGACTCTCCTGCAAGTGGTCAGAATGAGCGAAAACCTGACAAAACCCAAGTGTCAGCTTGACCAGAAGAACCACACTTAACATTCTGAGTGAAATACTAGTTCTTAAATGTTTTTGGACTGATCGTATCCACCTGCGGCGTAAAGGGTGCTAAAAAACATTTTTTTATTCTGCCGCAAAGCTCATAAGGAGCTCATTCCTACACAAAAATGTATTATATGATGTAAATGATTATATAGATAACTAGAATAATTTCATATCAATAACAATTTCATGTTGAAAAAAGAAGCCACGCCCATTTCTCTGGTCTCAGGGGCATCTATGATGAACCATCACAAATGGAAACTGAGTGTCACAACACTGTAAGTTGTAAGTTGGATCGGCAAAACCGAAAGAAATGGCAGCAAGAATGCAGAGACTGGAATTAAGAACTTAAAGCATCATATGCTGCCTAAATCTTTTGAAATATGTGTACATGCAGGTTTAAACAAAACAATGCAAATGGAAATAAAAGCGCTAACAATAAAACAGCCATACGAGTTAAGTTTTATGTTTTTAGTAACAAGTAATCAATATAATTACTGTTTCCATTATTACAACATCATTTTCTTTACTAACAATAAAATGCATCACTTAATATAAGTGACTTTATTGAAGTTGTTGTGATCTGACGCTCTTTCAGACAGGAACTGTGACTACTCTGGCTACGTCGACTGTAGCGGTGTGTTGTGACCTGGCTACCAGTCTGGCTGTTGTTCCTAGCCAACTACTGAATGTTCTAATGATCACCTTATAATACTGTGTGTGTGTGTGTGTGTGTGTGTGTGTGTGTGTGTGTGTGTGTGTGTGTGTGTGTGTGTGTGTGTGTGT
>JAOTRQ010000017.1:853488-870820 GCA_028565875.1 Hoplisoma paleatum | reverse complement strand
ACTAGACAACTTCTTAGCACACTGTGCAACCCTTTGTTGATTTTGTTATGAAGTTCCCCCTACAGGCCTGGAGAAAATGTTTGCTGCGGATGGGGCTGTAAATAAAAAAGAGAAACACCAGGAATAACTGTAATAACATTGGAACATCTACAGTACAAGCAACTGTGAGTAATCCATAATTAGAACGCATGCTGTTTACTGTAAGAACAATATAAAACATACTGTAAATTAGCCATGTGTGTGTTTTCAGATCCTGATTGGCATAACCACCCTCAGCGAACCTCTCAAACCCTCTCATATATCCACAGGCATCTATTTCTAAAAGAAACAACGTGTGGAGCCAAGCTAAATGGAAAGCATGCCAGCTAAGCATGTAATTATTTTGACTCAAACGATGCATGTTATCAACACAAAGAGTTTTATGATAAGGTATTAATAAGTCACTGTAGCTGAGCTTTTTAAACTTAAATATAGGGCGATTTTAATTATTCTTTATACCAAACACATTTTAAGGTGTGTCTCAAACCACACACTATGTTTAGCGCGTCTGACAAACATGATAAACATGATAAAACCCGATTGAGCACTTTAATTGGCCAAACAATTCAGTTTTAAACGATGGACACTACGCAAGGAAGGGACAGTTAGTGGCCATCGCCAGAGTACGAAGTAAATAAACAAAAGCAAATAAAAGGATAAGAATTCATTATGTTAACAAAAGCTGACAGATATTTTGACGGGAGAAAGATCAAACGTTAATTCATCAATTCCCTGAAATGTAGTGTTCCAATCGAGACAACAAGTGTGCACAAAGGCATAAGTGCACTGTGTGCAATAAATAACAATAAATAATACAACATAACTTCCTACTGTTAAATAAAAGGTAAAAAAAAAAGATGAACAAACTTTTAGAGCCCTCAAATCAGCTCTCCAGACACCCAAAAAGTTCTATTAACTAAACGTACTGAATCATATAACAATGAGACTTCCACAGTCCAAAAACATGCATTCTGATTATTGCAAATAGTCTCATCAGCCCCAAAGCTCAACACATATGGGTTGTGTCAAGAAAGGCATCTAGTGCAAAAATATAAATATAATAATATGTTCTTTTACTGGAAACGATTGACACATCAGCGTATAAATGAATAAATCAGTTATTTGTTGATACTTTTACCCTTTATTTTACCGATATTGTACCTTTGCTCATAATTTGTACATACAAACATACAAGAACACAAAAATTTTACTTCATTCACCCAACAGAGGTCAACAAGCTTAAAGAAAAAAAATAGTAAACCAAATAGTAAACAAAACTTAATGGAAAACAATATAGTTCTTCAGTTCTTGACTTGATATGTTGCATTTCCAGTTTGTTTTAATGCATTTATGGTAGTTTTAGGTATCGCTATTAACCGGAACATTCCCCACTATAGTGTCTTTGTCTTCCAATGTGGGACCATTGGTGCATTTCTCATTTTAGCGAACTGTGGCAGGTCATTTCCTCTGTTTTCAAAGCTTTATTAGCTGTTAGTTGTTGCCAGCTATTCATTGACCACAGCTTCTATACTTGTAATGACCAGAACGAAAGAGAGAATTGGCTCAAGGTGGCATGTCACGCTGCATTTTTATTAGACCCGGCAATAAAAAAAAAGCCATTGTAATTGTGATCAGGGTTTAGTGAGTCTAGAGTTGTGAGTTTAGGTTTACAACATGGTGCTTTGTTAGAAGTTCATCTGTTAGATTGTAAATATGGCAAAACAGAATATTGCACTGTTCACACCTAGAAAAGTTTAAATCAATTATTTGTGCAGATGCACCCTATCCTATCGGGTTTCCACCAATACCAAACTCTTTACCATCTGCTACATGTTTTCAGACATAGTTGTGACTTTCCTATGGTCAACATTGGCAATCCATCAGATCGTCCTGTAAAACATCAGGATAAACAATAAAATAGAGCCACATATCCCTATTTATTCTCTGGACTAATGGTACAGTCCCAGATTGTGTCCATTTACGTGAAATGTTCTTTTTTATAAATGTTGATTAACGGTCTGGTCACGGATCCTGGAATTTTCATGCTTTTTAAAGGCACATGGTCTTTAAAATCAACTTGGCAGCTGGCAGATGAGGCTGTCGATCTATTTATGATATATGCTTTGACCTGTGAGGCTATACACGTCCTGTCAGTTCTGTCAAATGTCTATATTACGGATTGCAAATTGTATTTATTACAGGACTAAAACCAGGGCAAAGGTCGTGACTGAAATGTAAGGAATGGCTGATTTTCCCAATAACCCCCATTAAACAATAGAAACACCCTATTTGGCCAAACACAGGTGGATGGGCCAGGTGTATCTAAATAAACCAAAAAAGCCTTATTTAAGAGCTAGTCAGCATGCGTGCTCACTACTGCTTCCTAGTGTGTGTTCACTAGTGTATGTACATGGTCTATCTCTATCTATTTGTTTATTGTCCGTTTTCCCATTTCCTGGGGTAGAACGTTAGTGTTTGGAGCAGTGTTTTCCGTCCGGATGTCCTTCCTGACGACAACCACCAGTAAGTGGTGGGAACTTGTGAGACTACTGGACAATTTCACATTTGTAGTACATTTTACATTTTCCTAGTGCATGTTTTTGGACTGTGGGAGGAAACGCTGACACGGGGAGAACATGCAAACTCCGCACAGAAAGTCCCCAGCCCGACCCGGGGATTGAACCCGGGACTTTCTGTGAGGCGACAGTGCTGAACCACTCAGCCACCCTGTGTGTACATGGTGATAAGAGTATTCTAAAATTCTTTTAACTTTTGTCTTGCAAAGTCAGTGGTATGCAGTTCACAATTTAGATCCCGAAGCCTCACAGATTCCCAGTTTCACAATAAATTACCCCAAAGTTTAACTGAGCCATCTGTGTTTTTGTTTTGCCAATTAGATTTTTCGCTTTATGTGTACACGAAATCTTGTATTAATATCGAGGCCTTGCAGCATGTGCAATAACGTGCACCAGAGCTCATTACCTTGGCGGAGGCTCAAGAATCCCAACAAAGAGAACACAATGCTGGGAGCATTAAAAAAATACTCACGTTTTAAATACCACAAGTGTCTTTTATTAGCTGAAATGGGGAAATAAGCGTGGAAGGATTGCAGCTCCAGAAAAAGATGTTTACCTCGTTTCTTAATGGACTGGACCGATGCCATTTCTAAAGAACATTTCCACAGCTTGTCTGTACATTCTTTAGTGCATCTGCTTTCTCGGTAGATCTAATTATGCTTTTAATTTGGTTTTGTAAAGAAACATCTAGTAGGGTCTGTCTGTGGGGTCGAACCTGATCTCTGGTCAATGCATGAATAGTTTGGCACATTCTTCCCAACAGCCAGACAATTTACTCTAAGCTGTCCAGACGTGAGTGAGGATATGAATACACGATTCCCAGTCATTGGTTGCTTTCTTATCTGTGGTTTGTTTTTGCCATCCACAAGGCATTATTATATTTATGCAGGCGTATTTCTATGATGGTGTTACAGTTTCCTCCCACAGTCCAAAAAGTCTAAAGTCTAAGTGGAAACCGATTCGCGCTGGATTGGTGATGAAAATCGATTCAGATTCTGTCATGAATGGATCTAATGGTGGTAAAATCCTAGTAAATAGATAAATAATATTCAAATGGTCAAGACGGCACGGTGGCTTAATGTCTGACCTCACACAAGTAGTGTCCGGTTCAATTTACAAGTAAGGGAATCCAGGGCTTTCTTCGTTCTCGACTTTGTCTGCTTGGGTTTCCTCCGGGTTCGACGGCTTCTTTAAACAGTCTTACGACATACAGTCAGGTTAATTGTCCTCTCTGTGTATGTGTGTTTGTCTCTGTGCCCAGCAACAGACAGGCAACCTGTTCAGGTTTTTTGTGTATTCGCCCAGTGGGTTTCAAATCGTAAGATTAAAATCTGGTAAAATTAGATAATGGATGGCTATTTCCCCCAAGATACAGACTAAGTTAAGACTATAAACTTAAAATAAGTTTATAATGAGTAAAGAAGTAAATACATGTAAGCCTTTATAGCCCTGCAATGGACTGCTGGCCTGCTTTGCATTTCCCGTATTTAACCGATCCTTTGCGGCCATGATCAGGATTAAATGAAAATAAATGCTAATCCGCTAACGTAATAATTTCATGGTTATTTTCAACTCCTTTCAATCCTTGACCTATAAATCTCATTTGAGCAATGTAACCTAAAGGTTACCTTAAATGCAAACACCATCATGGTGGTCCTTGCTACACCACTACACCTTCATCACCCCCCACTCACACACACACACACACACACACACACTTCATTGTTGACGCTTTGAGGACACAGACCACCTTCAGCTTGTGATATACACACTACTGCTGCATATAAACAATGGAACACACGGAAGATAAAGTGTAAAGCTAAGAAAGCTGTGAGCTCTGTAGTGTAATGCAGGCTGGAAAGAATTCCGTCACCATTCATTAATAATATGTGAAAGCAAGGGAATTCTGGGAATTTCAGAATCACCACTACCGCTAGGTATGACTATGTAGAGAAGAACGTTCATAAAGACATCTTTCTCGTGTGATGTTTCTGGAACATTAAAAAAGCACTTGTAAAGATGATTCTGACATGTTGTGGTCTTGTAAGTAGCCGTGCAAATGCTCTGCTGAGAGTTCGGCTTGACTGACCAGACATTTTTAGTCTCTCTTTGGCCTCAATGTCTACCAAGTCTCTGTGTTGCCATTCTTTCCTAACTCAAGAGTTATGACCTCAATGACAAAGTGATTCTGTGTTCTAGTAGCATGGTCACGCCACTCAACAAAAGATAATGTAACCGCATGGGCAAAGGAATTACTTTGGGAAACCTTTGTTGAGCACTACAATACAGTCACGCAGACAAATGCTACTTAAAGATTTATTTTGCAAAGAAGAAAGGACATTCTTTGGACTATGAGGCATCGGGGATAGACCATCACATAGTTAAAACAAAAACAAATAAATAAATGTTCCAGATCTGTTACGCTATGGGGCTAGCAGTCACGTTACATTTCTTTTAATGGCGGCATGCCAAACAAGTAAACACGCCATTACCTTCAAATTAACTTTATCTTTGAGTTTCAAGATGCATAGACATGGACAATGTTTTTCTCTTCCTAAGTGATGGTTATGGATATGTTAGGTTAGGGCACAAGTTTAGGGCACTGAAGTCAATATTATTCAAAGCAACCAGGACAAAAGTGTGTCAAATGATAATGTTGTGTGACATCATAATGTCCTTTTCATGTCATTATTAAATTAGAAAAAGACATTTAATATGAGGAAAGTATGTAAACCATCCATACATCCATTATATCGTTTCAGCTTAATCCTAGTTTAGAGTTATGGTGGGAGGCAGACTGGGTGAATACCATCAACACCTGAACAGGTCGCCAGTCTTGCAGTAAAGAGTACAACCTGCATGTTTTTACACTGTGAGTGGAAATCAGAAGAAAATTCCAGGAGGAAAGCCACACTGAAACTCCAAACAGAAAGATTGTCTTACCCGGGAATATGTAAAAATATGTTTAAAGATGTTACACACAGAATGGTCAAACCAACCATAGAGGTAATAGGAGCATTAAAGCAATATATGCCGCCTTCAAGATGTCCAATTTTCTCACGACGTCCATGCATGTTTCAACAAGACAATGCAAAACCACCTGCTGCAAACATTATGCCTGCATTCCTGACCAGTCCCCAATGGAGAATGTAGATAATTATATGTTACAGTGTGTTTTCAGGCCATAATGTTATATGTATTGGTAGCATTACAAAGTGTAAAATGCCCCTGCCTCAAGTCTGGAATGTGTTGCAGGCCTTATACACAAGACTAGATTTTATAATAACAAATCAAATTAAATTGAGTAGACAAAAGAGGAAAAAAGATCTTAGGTTCATGCTGTCTGCAATCAAATACGAGTTGAAGGAACTGTTAAAAAAAGACTTGTTTTAAGTGATTTATTATTTTCCTTGGTTTTATATTTCCATTTTCCATTTCCTAACATTTTCTGATTTGGATTTGATTTGGGGTCCTACTATGTGTATGACAGTCTGATTTGAAAAGCATCGAATTCCAGTTAATTGTCACTTTATGGCTAAATAATCCACGTTAATAAAGGTATCAGGAAGCAAGTGGAAGACTTGGTTTCTCCAGCTGTCCTCAGCTTTTCACGACAGATGCCAATGTCTTTGTTCAAAGCGGCTGATCTAATTCTAGGTTTAACACACTGGATGACTTCATTCCCTATAACGGGCACGGACCAGCTTTCCCACTGTCCTCAATGAAAGTATACTGATTAATGTAGCAGATTATCACCGAGTCTATTTTAAGTTCTGTCCAAACCTCTCAAGCCATTAAACCTAAGTAAGAAATAATTGGACCATTGGTAATTAGAAATACTAAACCATAGAAGACCAGGCATACTTGGACCAGGGTAGCAACAGAAGCAGTATAAGCTCATAGTAGCCAAAAATGTTATGTATCTTTTTTTTAAGACAAATAAGGGTTGCTTAAAACTTCCAGTCATATATACTACACTGGTTACCTAAAACAACTTAACTTACTATCTAACTAATGTAATATTTTATGAATTTTATGAATATAAATATAACTAATATTTACTGGGTAGAGTTTGGGGCGATCAACTGGACGATTGAGGGGGTTCAAATCCACAATCAAATCAACTATTATTGGGTCCTTGGGTAAGACCCTTAGCACTGTTTGCTCCAGGGGCATCGTATGGTGGCCTACCCTGCACTCTGACCCCCAACATCCATACAAGTTAAGAGTTGCAAAGAAAGAATTTCGTTGTACCGTATCTCGTTCAAATGTTTTTACATTTGTATATGTGTATGACGAATAAAAAGACGTTTGATTCTTCCTATTATTAGCTATATTAAAAGACAGCTGTGATAATTGTGTTAGCAATCTCGACTAATAATGCTAGCGCTATACACAACCCTATGCTTGAGTCTACATTATTCAGAAAGTCTTCTGGACCGATCTGTTTGGAATACCCTCGATTGTACCCAAATGCACACTATCCGGCTGGAAGTATTTGGGCACCAGGACATTCACTTGTTGAATATCAAATTTCAAAAACAACCGGTATTAAAACACAGTGAACTTTGTGTGATCTTACAGCTAAAACAACAGACACTTCTCTGTGAAGGGTTTCTCACAAAAACATTTGAATGACTAGATTCTAATATATACATACATATATATAGAATCCCCAATTGTTGTTCCAGTTCATTCCAAAGCTTTCCAGTGAGGTTGATGTTGAAGCTCTGTGCAGACCACTGGAGTTTCCATAAACCAAGTTTTTCTTTTAGCTGCTTAAGGCCTTGCATTGGGGCACAAGCATACTGAAAAAAACGATTCATTTCACTTCTGAGCATAGCAAATTTTCCAGAACGTGTCACGCTCCTACCATATCCACTGGGGGCGTCTAGTGCCGAAGGTGGGCCCCCAGTGTTAAGTCTATGGCAGTAAGTAGACTTTTGGAGAAAAGAAAGTCTTTTAGCTAGTGTTTGATCAGCCCATGCGGTGGATCTCAGTTCCTTTTGTTAGCTTAGCTCTTTGTACAAAACTAGCCATGTTGCACCACTGTGATTCCCACCAGGCTTGCTTTATTTCCTGTTCCTCTGTCGTCCATGTGTGCCCGCTCTCGTGTATCACCCATGTTCGCGAGGCTAATATTGCTGTTATGTGTGATGATCTGCTGTGTCTTCTTACAGCTCTGATAAGATCCAAATGGCACGTTCATTAGACAGACGCTTCGGAATCAGCAGATCTGGGTAACCTGTGCTAGCTAATAACCTAAGCTAGTTGATTATTAAATTAAACCAAAACAGGCACAATTATTTGTGTTAATTATCCTCCAATGACAAAAAAGTTTTTTTTACATTGTTTCTCTAATTTTTAAGCAATAAACTAAACTACAATAAAAACATGGTTAAAATGACCCAATGACTTTGTTATTGTTTATTGTGTTTTATTGTTTATTGTACTTTAAAGTAATGTTTGGTCTACTTTTGGTCAATTTTCTGTAATATCTTGATTGAGGCAAGCAGATGTTGTTCTCAGTCAAAACACAAAATTTTATGACCCAAGCACTGGAGCATGGGCACTTTAAATCAGACATCTCTTTATCCCCTTAGCCTTGGGTCTGCCTTTACTTTGCTGGAATGGAACACAGCACCGCAGTGGCCCTTTTAATGACCCTCTGTACACCCTCTGACTCACTGCCATATAACGTGTAATGAAGCCAGCCCTCTGAGACACATCATCAGACAAACACACAACCAAACCCTTACACAATGCAAATTGTGCTATTGATTTCCCTTCATTTGCCTTCAACTCTATTCCACTTTATTTTAGTAGTACATTGTGAAAGTGGGGCTCGAAGAAACACCATGGTCACCCCAAAAGGAGACACATTTGTACAATGGTTTCGGTGGGTCTTTCAAGGCAGAATTGGGGACATTCACAAAACAAACACCAAGACTGTGCGGAGACTGTAAGTCTGATGAACCACAGCAGATTCAGTGAAGAGAACAAGGGTTATACACATATAGTACGTTCAAATTGCTGTGAAAATACAGCCACCACTGGTTTTCGAATTCCAGTCTGTCAGAGACAACACTAGAACAATCCAGAACCTTCTTCTACACTCTGATGTCAGACATACTTATTGTCAGTTCCTGAGACTCAAATGGAGATGAATAGGACTCAATGACCCCATCACCCCACTTGCATCAGGCTCCATGATTTTACCAGATGACTGGATGTCAAATTAAAGACTCCAGCCAGTCGCAGGAACACACTTCACCTCTTCTTACATTTAAAGACTGCCTTTATTGGAAATCTTACATTCATTGGCCCTGTTCAGTTCTGTAACATTACATAGCATTATTTCTGGTTTGCAAAGCAGGGCAACATGCTCTTGATGAGTGATCAGTAAAAGCACTAATTAATCTCATTGGGATCTCATTATGAACATAAATTACCTAGACTATTTGTGTTTTTCAATACCACAGTTTCATAATTCAGCTCTTAGCCTCAAAGGTTATCCTTTGTTTCTCTTCCCTTCCAGAACATGTTAGTTTTATGATCAACTGGCCACTATGTTTGCCAGGAGTGGTCACATCACGACTTGGCCAACAACATTTTTGGCTCAACAACTTAAAGTAGAAAGACTGTAATCACTTTTGTGTTTGTGCACTGAGTACTTGTGTGTATTGGTGTTGTATTGCTTAATAAAGGCCACAAACACATTTCAAAAAACACAAACACAGTCATAAATGACTTAGACGTGTTCAGGTTTTCATATGATCCACCATGATTAACAGGGCATATTTATATGTGGATTGCTGAAATGAGTAAAGTAACTGACTACTGATCTTGGTAAGCAGAAATTGCAGCATGATCGATGCTATACATCTACTTGTCCAGTGTGTATACCTCTGTTCACAACACAACCAACTACAACAGGTCACGTTTCTTGCCAGATCCCGAGGTTCTCACTTAATAGTCTGGATTTTACCTCCATTTATCCAATCAGGGTCATGAATTTGGTGTGGGTTTTGAGCTGCTCGAGCTCTTAACTCTCCAATGTGTGTGAGAGACGCAGTAACACCATGTTTAGGGCATCAGTCTATTTGCGAAGAACACACACATGCATACACACTTTCATCTATGAAGAAATTCTATAGTATCTCTGTTTATCCTGTTAATGCTTTTAGACTGTGGGAGGACATTGGAGTTCCTGAATGTAACCCATGTAGATACAGGGATAATAAACTAAATCCGCACAGAAAGCACCAAAACTAATAGCTGATAATCTTGCTGTTGTGCTTCCCAATGTTACTCTGTCACCTTCGAATGAAAAGTTGACTTCTGGTTAAAATAAACTGTGGTTCTACTGTTGCCACTTTTCCTTTTTTAAAACCTTACATCTGGTTGTTCTGAATCGGCTGCAGCCCCACATCAAACCATAACCCAGCCTTGAGAGTATATGAATACAAAATGTGTAGACTTTCCAGCCAACCAATGTATGAAGCAGTAAAGCTGTGACAAATCAAGACATTGATCTTTGCATATGTATTTATAGGCGGCAAAATTCCAACAAATAAATGCACTGTCGACCAAGAAGTAAGACCTATTTTCCACCAGAGAGTAATCCATTTTGTATCTGTCATGCAGACTTCCAGTGTGTGTGCCTTGAACTCTTAAAACAGAACATTTTTTTAATGTCATGATAAAAAATCTGATGTGACTTAAGAGCCTGAAATGAAATAAAACCTGTCAGCATGTGGGAGTTGCATCCAGCCTACAGTCAGGACAGGCTCAGATTTGGTTTTTAAACAAGAAGCAGTCACTACTCCTCACTCTCATCACTCAATAAGCAGGATCAAGCCTGTCAACTCAAGGATTGCCACTCGCCAGCCAATGCACCGTCCAACAACTCTTATCATGAAAGCATATTCTAAGGTTCGAGTCAGTCTATTTGACCGAATTCTTTCCTTTGAACTTGATATAAGATGGCCACCATATGGTAGCCATGTGTTTTTCCATCTTGCTCTGACTATCGCCTGTTATTTCTTTGCCTTCAACTGAGTTTGGATGAAGAGCAGATACGCCCCGGAACAATCTGGCATTTTATATGTTCATCTGAAATCATTTGTTGAATGCAGGATAGTAAGAGGTCAGCTCAGCCCAACAGAGAGGAAGTATTCAGATATATAAAGAATTACTAAGAAAACAGAACTATTCAGATGAAACTTACTGCTTTAATCATATATTGAGTTGAGGGAGGAGCTTATCTCAGCTTTTCAATGGGCACAGTCCATCACAGGGCATTCACACATACTGTACATACGCCAACACATTCATCTATAGCATGATTCAGTAACCGTTCTTCTATCGCATTACCAAAATGCAAAGAAGTGGATGGAAGCGGGTTTTGTGAATAAACGACAACGTTTCAGCTCTTTTGCACTCGGGTGTTTTAATCAGATGGTCAGAATTCCCAGTCTATATATTGTATATTCGAATCTCATAGGTAACGTAAATTTATTTTGGGAGTAGCTACGCTTTTGGGCTGGTGACGGCTGGGTAGAAATGGGTTACAAAAAGAAATAATTAAAAATGTATACTCAATTAACTAACTAAATTAAAGACTATCACACTGTCAGCGGTTACAGTTCAAAAGAAAACATCTTCATTAGTTGAGGCTCTGCAGAGTGATTCTGGGACTTGTGTTTTCTCCAGCAGTTGCTGTTAGGATTAGGATATGACCCTCATGGGAAGGACAGTTAACAGACTTCTTTCTGAGGCTCCAGCATGGCCGGAACAGGGGCCGGGGGCCAGATCTGCTTTTCCCATCAGAGCTGGGAGAGGAAAGGAGATGTTGAAGAGTGGTTCTCACCAGGCTGCAGCCATGATTTACCACCAAGCAGCCCTATACCTGACAGCAGCAGCTGGTTGAGAGGCCTGGCCAAGCAGCTCATGTCATCTGCAAGATTCCTCTGCACTCAGCAATTCTGTCAACACTCAATATGACGGGCTAATTTTACCAGGATAACACTTTGGATGTGTCCGTTTATCTATAAACTTTAATCTTGACAGTTGACACAGTGACGAGCTTTAAACTAAATTACCGAAGTAAAAAAGAGGTAAATAGTTAAATTAGTTTTGTCTCTATTTTTCCTAGAAATCAAGATTTTCATTGATTAAATTGTATTAATTAAACAAAACTATAAGTGTAACTGTACAGTAATGTAGTGCGTAACGCACGTCAAAGTGAACACTCAAGTAAAAGTGCACACTTTCATGGGTAAGTATTGTCTCAAATGGAACACTACATTTCCGGAAGGTGACAGCAGATATTTTGGCATGTGAGAGAATTCTAGTCTATGTTTTTTAATGCTTTTATTTTAGCATTTTCATTTATGTTACTTACATTTATGAAGCAGTTGCCATCACTTCTTGATTTCGAGATGCCCACTATTTATTGATCGAAAGTCTCTCCACATCCACTTACTTGGGACGCGAATTCATGTTGGGACACTCAAATTCATGTTTTAATTTCAGCTCTGTGGCTAACACATACATAAACAATGATTGTGCATTAATTTGATTGGATGTAAGAAAGCGTGAGCAGACGTCCTCTTTTTGAGCTGTTAAAAAATATCTGGGATTTTGTTTTACTAGAGCTTACATTGAATTTTAAAAAGCATTTCATTCATAAACTATTCACATCTCCTCTATACAAGTAGAGAGAGACAGAGAGAAACAGAAAGAGACGCATGAGGTGAGAGACACCCACATAGAATGAAATAAAAACTAATCTGAAATTGAATATGTGCCAACAGAAATGCTCACAACTAAGAATAGAACAGGTGGTTGCTAGTTTGAATAAAACTTGATGGAGTGGAAAATGGGGAGAAATGCAAAAAGGGCATAAAAAGCCAAACGGGTGTAGCTACAGTATCAACACAAACTCCCTATCTGTGGAGTAAAGGAAGCACGTTGGTATTGCTCGCATATCAGAGACTGTGTATTAGTCTTGTATCTTTTAAGTCAGAAAAGATTGAGGGGAAATTATAGAAAGAAAGGACATAAAACAACCAATTCTTGCTAAAATTAGAAACAAAACTAAAGCCGTCCCTCCATGAAGTATCAAAATCTTGATTCCAACGTTATGGTACAGATGTAAAAGCGGGTCTATCTGGGGGTATTTGGGAGTCTGTGTTTGTTAGAATTAATGGGTTGCAAATAAATATTTAATCTACTACTGCTGAGCGCTGATATTTAACAGGACAGAAAAAATGCAACGCTATATTTCTGTATATAATCTGTTACCACAGAAGAGTACCAGATGCTAATTAGCATAAAGCAGCAGTCACAGGATTTTAACCTGCTATTTGTTTTCCTAGGGTAGAGCACTCGACGGCCTACAGAGGTAACTTTAGCCAGTGGGTTATCACCCGTGTGAAAATACCTTATAGTGGCAAGTAGCTGTGTGTATGGGTCTGCCAGAAATCCAGTGATCCCCTGGAAATAAAATCTTTGGTCTTTCGATGTGCTTTTTTATGTTCTTAGATTTCAAATGCTTCTTTCTAATGTACTTTAATTATAAGACTTAATAGCAAAGGACTATTCCATGCTCAATTGCCAGTGAAGACAACCCCAGCACTCTTATTAGACGTTTCTCTACTTAGTTAGCGACGGAAAACGGGGGAAAGAACTACATTCTCAGAAAGGCTCTCCTGGTTATTGCTTTTGTTGTGGAGAAAGTGTGATGTGGTGATTAAATGTATTCGGCATCATTTAAAAGCAAGTTGCAAAAAACAAATGGGTATCATGGCTTACAGCATGTAGTACTTAGCTTTGATTTCTTTCTTTGGGGACTTGGCTATTTGTCTACATGTCTTGTGTTTGACCTGTGATTAACTGGTTATATCTAGGGTGTCCTTGTCCCAAGACCTACAACAATCCTTGCAAAGGATGCAGTGTTTAAGTCAATAGTGAATCCAGATCGGTAAGGAGAAGCTAATAAACAAAACACTGTAACGAGTGGCAGAATTTCAACCGTTGGTGTTAGCTAATAAAATAACAAGAGGATTATAAAGAAAACACCACACAGTACCAGCTGCATTATGGGAGTCAAAGAGGAACACTGAATTCATACGTTCTGTAAGCCATCATGAGTCAGGCTCTCTTATCTTCTCTGATAGATTATCTTTCCCCCTGCACAGGAATAACTTCTCTGGGGCGGAATTGTTCTGGCTGTTGTTGCCTCATGCATATCAACTCCAGATGTTTGTTTTATGCTTGGGAATAGTCCTCTGGGTTTAGTGATGTACAGGAAGGGGGAAAATGAAGGGTAAAAAAAGCTAAGTTGTGAGAGGCGCTGGCGTACTTTACCTTAGATGAGAATCATGGGAATGCTCTAGTTTTTGATTAAACGTTTGCCATTTTGGAGACGTCAACAGTTTTCATTTCCAGCAGTTTTGAATCAGTTATCTTGGGGTTTTTCTTATCAAAATGTTTGCAGAATGATTTTTTTAATGTGTCTAGATTAGTGTAACTGCCACTGGGGACAATTAAAATATATATTTAAAGAGCACTCATGGCACAACCGAATAAGACACTAGATTCAAAACAAGTTGGTTTGATTCTTATGTCTGGGCTGAGTATTGCTAAAGGTACGTTTTTAGTTAGCGGTTATTTTTGATTAGTTATTTCCAGACCCCTCCACTGTCAACTCATGGTCCTCTGAGCAAAATGGGTTGTCCTTCAGTTGCTGACTGCATGTAATCGTATCTGCTTTATGCTACAAATATAAAGTCAAAAAGCATTTTTAGTTGCTCTTGCTGATTTTTATATAATACCCTCAGCTATTAATTTTGTATTAGTAGTTATACTAATTAGTAAACCAACCAATGAGCAGCCATCGCCTGGTAGTTAGCGAACTAGTGTGGTGATCGGATGGTTGCCATTTTGATTCAGAGAGTCGACAAGTCACGACTGCAGTGATTCGAACATTGAAAATACAAAATATCTAAAATCCATAACATCACTACACGATTCAAGGAATCATGAGGAATTTTAGTGTGTATTGAACCCAACATAACCCTTATATAACCACATCTGAGATTGATTTCTTTGGCAAATGTTTGTCAGGCATTACAATACTGTATTAGCAAACAGCCAGGGTCTATCATGCCATAGGTCTATCAGAGGTTGACCCTTGTAAAGGTCATTTACACGTCTGTAAAAGCAGCAATAACACTAAATCATTTGTTTACCTCAATGCCAAAACAAACATCAAGTGTGCTGAAAAGGGAAGACACCATAACAAAGTGATGAATGCTTTATGGGCGGAATGTCCGAGTGAGTTTAATCCAGGTACTCCTCCTGGTTTCCTCCCACAACCCAAAAACATGCACTAGGATGATTAAAAATGTACCATAAACGTACCGAGTATAAGCCGCACTTTATTCCATATTTTCGAACATAAAAAACTGGGGTGCGACATATTTTTTTTCTGAACCCCTCTCAAAATTAAGGGTGCGGCTTAAATTCAGGTGCGGCTTATACTCGGGCCAATACGGTAAATTGTCCTGCAGATACAAAGTTAAAGAAAGACCTGCAACCTAATCTGTAAAAACACTGCAGAAAAACTATGGGGTGGGGGAATCATCTAGTGATTATATAGTTCAAGTTCTAGTAATATGCTAGGTGTAGCTTGCTAGCCTCCTTCTCCTTAACACGAGTGAACATCCTTCTACAAACACCCAATAAATCACCCAGAGAAGGTTCCTGGCGAGACGCCAAGGCTAAAATTACGATGTCCAGATATCTGTCTTCAACACATACATCTGCAAAGTCTCTAGGTTTACTCAGGGTGAGCGCTAGCTTCACATTAGACTTCGTCATGCTAGGTTACATTAAAAAAGTAAAACATCTCAACCATTCCCAGGAGAAATTAAAAATTTCAAGTCAAGTTTCTTTCCGCTCTACTTCTGAGATTTTAAACCAACCCAAATCGCTCGATGTCATTACAAGTGCAAATACTAACACCTTGTAACTTTTTAGCCCTGAAGGCTCAACCTTTCTAAAACAGCCTCAGCCTTCAGACTGATGAAGCGTTGCTTTCTGTGACCTTTTCAACCCGTAACTTCAGCCTACCAGCAGCTGTGCACCCGTATCCAGATCTATCACCCTCTTCCCTCCTGCCTTCTCGCCCCTCTCTTACTTTTTCTCTCCCATTTCTCGCTCAACCGTCTCTAAGATCTGCATCCTGCCGCGGCCCCTGCGAGAGACAGCCATTTTCAGTATGACAAAGTGAGTACCTCCAGCTGGGGGTTGGCAGAATGTGTGGGGAGGTGTCTGGCAAAGAACGGTGCATATGCGGATATTGATTTGAAGGCCGCAGAGCTTTGAGAAGTTTAGCACTGCAACCTGACCCGCCAGTGCTGCGATAATGGGTCTCGTTCCCTCAGGAAATACCTGCACTGTGACAGAAAGAGATGGAAAGACGGAGAGTGGAACAGAATGTCTATTGTTCTTGTAGCTAAAGTTCTTAAAAGCAGAAAGACAACCCAAAACAGACCATGTTTGAGAACAGACACACGAGGTTCCAGATGACCTACCTTTGTAGCTGCAGTTCCATTCCATACTTAATATTGTTAATTAAAGTTCAATATGTGGCACTATATATTAAACTATATTAATCACAAATAGGCTTGAATTATGTCATCATGAATGAGGTTTTCTGATGGTCCAGGTCAGTTCGTGCGAAAAATTAATTTGTAGTAGATGTTCTTGACTACTTGTTGGTGCCCACTGTTACAGATAAACCAATCTGAATATATATTTTTTAGTTTTGCATTTAGTTCTGTCTTTTAACTGGGATCTCACACCAGCACACACATTCCCAAAACACGATTAAACCCTGCTCTCAGGCAACATTGCTGTCTATCCACCAGGCCATATTTTAAAAAAGATTTTATCACGTGATATAACCAGAGAGCCATAAAAGGTCTCCGGAGAATCTCAGACGACTGCTATTGGAGTGGTGTAACTCTTGACTGATACACATAAAACCACACTAACACTGTTGCTGGTGTTGAGCTTCAAGGGTTTATTTTCCCATAAGTAAGGAATGGAAAACTTGCTAATGGCTTCTAGGGTTCCAAGGAACTGCATATATTTAAAAATGATGAAAATAGTGATATTACTTATGCATAAATATAATATAAAAACAGCTCAAATCAGTTAAAACATCAAATAAAATCTGTACTTTACTAATGAATGTGTTTCATTATGCTTCTCAGTCATGGAGCTGTGCCACTTAAGAGTAGCATTCAATTCACAAAACGCTTCTCATGTGAATGACTGTTTGCATTACTTTGCATTACAATGATCTAGTTTGTGCATACTAGTTTTTAGGGTGGTGCCCAGCCGATTCTCTGTTCAGACTCTCTGTAGTGAATAAAATCTGAATTAATTCATTAAACTACTCTGAAGTTGTACACATGATTGCTTATTGCACAGCTGCATTTATTGTTATCATGTAAACACCCCATGTTTCTTATGTTGCATTATGCATGACAGCTAGAGGTGTGTCTACACCAGGAGTCACCAACCTTTTTGAAACTGAGTGCTACTTTTTGGGTACCAACTAAAGCGAAGGGCTCCCAGTTTGATACACACTTGTGAAATCACACATTTATAACCTTTAATGACATGTTACTATTAATAAT
>JAOTRQ010000017.1:833397-850473 GCA_028565875.1 Hoplisoma paleatum | reverse complement strand
GGCTCCAAAATGCGATTAATTGCGATAAAATTTTTAACGCGTTAAAATCTTTGTAATTAATTAATCGAAATTAACGCCCCGGCCCTAATATATATATAAAGAGAGAGAGCAATGTGCGTATTATTTATATATATATATATAAAGTACCAGCTTACCCTAGAGTGTTTTACTTCACTACGAGAAGTGTCCTCATCACAGACAATAAGTAGCTCAGAACAAAACGGACTACCCATCGCAAGGTTGCTGGTTCAATCTCCACTTTGGTCTGGTTGTCTCTGTGGGTTACTATAGACCCTTAACCATTAATTTCTAGAGTTGTTTTCTGTCTCAGGTGTATGTCACTTCGAATAAAAAGTCTGAGCAAAGCCCTTAACCTTCAATTTCTCTGAAAGTAGACAGTCACAGTAAAGGACAAAAATTATAATGAGCTATACTTTAGAACTGAACCCATGCCCAACATTCTATAAAGTGACGGCTCTACAGACTAAAGCAACCAAGGAAAATTTCAATCTCCAATTAACTGCCAGGTTAAATAAGGTGTTTTGTTTCAGTCAGAAGAACATTAACACTGAAATTCCCAAAACAATGATTGTTGTGTGACATTCAGAGTTGGGCATGTTGCTTTAAAAATAGTTAAAGTCACTAGGTACTTCTTTCGAAAATAATGGCGTTACTGTCTTATAAAAGTAACTAATTAGCCGGGAAATTAATTTAGACTCTTCTCTTTAAATTTAACCATTCGTAATAATTCAATTCATAATAAAAGTGGATGATAATCGTGTTTAATGACTGAAATTGACACACTTTGCACAACAAACCAACACTATTTTGATTTGTTTGTGGGACATTGTGACATTTTTATAATAATTAAATAGTAAAAGTAAAATAGTAGAACAAAAAACAGATGTTTTAAGACTTTGGATATTTCTCTACTTAAATAAATAGCAACTGTATATCAAACGAACAGTCTACGTAGACATTATTATTATTATTAGTGTTTAATATGAATTAAAATGTACGAATGTATTTACTTGCGACTTCAGGCTTGTCAGTAAACTTTAGGTGCTTTCTGTAGAAGTTAATTAAAACTTTAATACCTTGAATTAACGTTGTTTTTGAATGGCGCTATTGCTAACGTGGCTAACTTAGTAGTAAAACGCTCCGTGTTCAAATAACATGTTTAAGTCTCTATAAGGTGATCACTAGATCCCTCACTAGTTAGACAGCTGTCTAGGTAGACAGTAAGGCAGCAAGTCAGCTTATTACTTTTATGAACACAACCCCGTATCGCCTCAGATAAAAACTGCTTCGATAAAGTAATTTTTTACCGGGATGGGCATTGTAACGATGGAAACAGTAATTAGTTAAAATACTCGTTACTAAAAAAAAAATAATGCTGTGTTAAAGTAACACAGTTTATTGTCAATGCAGTTACTCCACTGGTGACATTTGGATTAAACTAAAAGCTCTTGGTTGTGGTGCCAGACCTTTGCACCCTACTGTTTTGTAATTTTCACCTGCTAGTGTCTTACATAAACTTAATAGCCAGGTGATGAAAGGTCCACATGGGGGCAAGAAGTTACAGTCCTCTATACCTCCACCAAAATCCTTCTGTGGTTCCTGTTTGCACGCAACAACAACAAATAGTTTTCCTATGTTGCTCTTTTTTCTACATGTGTACCAAATGCAATGGTTGTTGTTCATCTGTGTTCTTTTGAGTGTACAGAGAGATGACTGATAATCAGATCTGATATCAGCTACAGGCTTTCCAACCGGACATACCACCGTTAATGCTGTCAAACTCAGAACCAGGACTTTTTAATTAACATTTAGAACACTAAAAGCTTTATACAGGTAATAATTTTAATCAAATCTTGCTTTAAAATCAGAGGTATATGGGTTCAGATCTGGTCTTTAAACTTGTCTTAGATAAATAAATAAAAATAAATTGATTGCAGATAGAATTAACCTAAAATATTTTTTATGTTTTCATAAACGTCATTTAATTAATAAATTAAACATTGACTTCTTTTTTTCTTCTTTTCAGATATACAACACATTTTATAAAGTTGATACAGAAGCATTTACAACTATTCTAATGCTGACATACTTTTTCAGCCTTTATTATTTCAGCACACATTTTAAAACCCTCGGTACTGGGCCATCGTTGTCACCACCCCCTCCCCCCCTCCCCCCACGTTTAAAATTCTCCACACATTCTCGATTAGGCATCAGGACTGCAGGCAGGCCAGTCCAATAACCGGCACCCTTTCTCAACTTTTTCTTTATAATGTGTATAACATGTGGTTTTGTTTTGTTGAAAAATGTTTGAACCTGTGTGAAAAAAATGTATGGCCTTTGGTTAAATGGACAATGAAATAGACACATTTCATGCCAGACTCTGGCTTTTAGATTTTCTAATAATTATCAGAATGATTTTTCCAAAATGACCTGGAATGCTGATTCGTCTGACCACAAAACACATGTCTACTCTTTTCTGGTCCAGTTTAGATGCGTCCGAGCCCAGAGATTTCGACAGCGCTTTTGCCCTTGTCCCAACTTTAGAATGTTTTGCAAGTCTGAACTGCAATAATGGTTTTTAACCTTTTTTTTTACTTTAAACGGTCTGCAATCAAACAAAAGTCAAAGAGAATGTACTTTTTTGTAAAAGGTTGTAGTTATTTAAGTGTATATTATAATGTTTTATCACTCTCATTACTGGTAAGAACGTGTCACATATGTAAGTGCTAAGTTAGGAAAAGTCTTGGAAAATGGGGCCCTAAAGAAAACATGACATGTATAATTCACAGTTCATGAGAAGCCAGTAGTCCAGAGGGGGTGATTTTATTAGCGCTCTTTAAGTGACCAGGCCTTTAAACATCAGTAGTAGCAGTGGGGTGCAGCAAGTGAACATAGTCCACTGAAAAGAAAAGAAAATGAACTGCAACAGCTACTTTTGGATGTTTCCACTTTCATGGTAGATTTTATTTGACATTGCGGCATGTCAGTTAGACTGTTTCGAGAGACAATAATCAACGCTCTGCCCAACTGGAAACCAAATGACATACTGCGGCGTTGGTGGTGGTCCAACGCAAACCTCTTTCTCTAACACTGCAGGAAAGCTGAAAAGAAAATAATTTGATTCTGTCTCGACGGGGCCAGAGTTTTGAGTCAGTCCGCAGACTTAAAATCTAGTTGAAGTGTGCAGAGCAGATGTAAACATGTAAAGAGTCATGTCTGCATCGCTGGATTTCATATCCTGGTACTGTAACTGCTAAACAGACGTCTATGGCTAACAAGGAATGGTTTGCTGAATACTTAATGGAAAGCAACCCTGTGAGAGCAACGTTTTATTTGGAACTGATGAGATATATGGAATAAAATGAATACTCTCCAAGACTTGGCATGTACTCATGGAAAATTTACTTTACTGCAGTGCTTAATGTTTTTTTTTTACAATAGATGTGGCATTAGGAACATCTGTATTGTGTTCTGTTGGGTTAAAAATACTACTCTACTATTACTGTTTAAAATTACCCTGTAGTCCACATAATCGATTAAGCCAACCTTTCCAATCGCTGAGTCTTAAACTCAATGTTGTACGCTGTCATCTTGGGGTGGGATTTACTTTTATTTTTGGCTATAAAATGATTTTTCCTTCAATCCAATTAGACACCATTGGGATAAACTGAGACACTGATTGATGATCATGTTTTACACTTTAGTTCCATTTATGATAGACACCTTTTCTTAACCGTAACCCTAGATAAGTTTCATCACTATATGTTTATAACAAATACAGTCATGGAACATATTTAATATCTCCAATTTAGCCGAGTTACAGAAATCAACCAATCTGAGATCTAACGCAGGATATTCTTGCTTTCAGGCCACCATATTGAAATAAAGATCTATAATGCTGTTATAATTTTAAAGGTGGTGGGGGGGGGGGGGTGCTAGAAAAATGCTAGGCAGCTAATAAATGCTGAAACTAGATGAATAAATGTTAGCTTTTTTACATAAATATGGTCAAGTAAAACTAAGTTGAATTTTGTCGGGCATCTGGCCCACTAGCAGGATGCTCATGAATAATAAACAATATTTGTAATATTAATGTCATTATTTTCTTTATTTCAATACCAGAAAGTGCTAGTCAAAGATTTGTGGAGCTAGCATCAAAATGTAAACATTTTGAGTTAATTATGTGATTGTCCAGTGCTAGTATAGTGACTGACGTATCAAAAATTGCGAACAACCTAACTCATAAACCTTTTCCAATGACCCTTCCCAGGACTATGAGACATCAAAACACCCCAGAGGTTAAGAATTTCCCTGCAAATCTCATTAAAAATAAACCTGCATTGAACACTCGTGCATTTTCAGTTTTCCCCTCAAGGATTATGGGTCAGAAGTCATCTCCCAAGCTGCTGAAGCTAAATCAATTTCAACATGCTTGTAGTACAGCAACAGGCATGTATGCAAAGAGCATATTCTAAAGTTTATTATGCATCTATTTAAATAAGTTTGAATTAGTCCATGAAGTTCACCAAATTACTCTCGCATATATTACAAGTGTAATTCTCTTCAGCCTAAGATAGATTCTGAACCCGCTGATTTGAGCTACATCCTACATGCTAATGGTGTGCTAATGAGATTATGCTAATGCTTCATCTCCTCTGTGTTTACCTTTTTATCAGAAACACATTACTTTTAAAAATCATGGAGCTATAAAAATGACTCGATCGTGTACAGATTAACTGGATTTGGAATTCGGAATGAAGAAAAACGCAGGACTGTTAGCTTACTGCAAAACACATAAAACCTTTTTAAAGATAACGGTGATAAAAACACAAATACAGATGTCCTTCATCTGTAAACGTACCTCTTGTCTCATGCTCGTGAATGTAAAGCCAGCACCCAAATCTTTAACTAATATATCATTGTGATGCTCTGGTGGGGTTTTCCAGATGATTGGTGGTACCGAGGAGGTTTTAATGCAGTTATTGTCACAATAGCATATAAGTCAAAATGGCTAGATGTGCTGTATTTTACCGCCATGGCTCCTAAACTCAGCATAGCAACGCCTGGAGACAATTTGACATCCGCCAGTCGTGTCTCCTGGAACCAGTGTATGACATAGGGTGAGGTTTATCTGCAATTACAAGCCTTAGTTTCCCCAATGGATCCACGATGTCTTGCACTTTGTTTATTAGATTAGAGAAAATAAGATTTACTGTCAATAATTAAACTTTTGCATTTTATTCAGAATTGAATGGCTAACCTGCTGACCTGGCTAACCTGATAGTGTGTTTGTTTTTTGGGGGGTGTTGAAAACTGACGAAAATAGCCTTTCTTTTGTAGTTTTTAATGACATTGTCTGTATTGTGATGGCTTGATTATGTTTGATATTACTTCTCAATAAAATCCAACGTGTGTAGAAAATCACTGGGATTTATCTTTTATAAGAGCGGTGGTTTTACAATAGAGATACATTGTTTACTGTCGAACATCTTGAGCCAGATTGAGACTCTAGAGAAAGTTGGACAGTTCCTAATATAGGTAGACGTGAGGAGGAGAGGCAAAAGGCAGAGAGAGAGAGAGTAAGTCATGAGAGAGAGAGCTCTGGATTGTATTATATGTGTCTCCGAGCCGGGTGGTCTGAAGCTCTGTGCTCACAGCATTGAGTTTTAAAACACTGTTCCACTTTCCAGAACAGCTCAGCCTTGAAGTTTTGCTGCCTGGGCCAAGGGGGCCGTTAACCATCTATGGGCCGAGACAACATCAGGAACGTTAGCCCAGATATAAATGTGGGATGTCTTTCGGTAATTCATCTCCTCCAATCTGACAGAGCAGCAGAGAGGGAAATAAAATATCATTCAGCCCTTCAGCACTAAAGCTAGCTAAGTATTGGCCATCTATGAATGGAAGCAGACTAGCCAACCCGCTCCAATTGGAGGATGGAGGGGAAAAATCACCTTATCACAAAGCAGCAATTACCTTCGAGGCTTAATTGCAGGATGACTTCAGTTCTCTGGAAATATTTCACCAAAATTGCTGTGCTTTAAATATTGCTGGCCTGATTGCATCTGTGGGCATCGTTTCCTCGCAATCTGTAAATGATTATTTCAAATTGCAGTTGTTTTAAGTTCTGGAAGTTATCGTTACCGGGGAATGCAACTGTTAGTTCTGGTTGTGTGCATGTGGACGTGGTTTAAATACCACGTCGTGCGTCCACTACTTATCTCTTCCTTACTTTGAAGGTTCTGATCATTAGTGCTAATTACAAGAGAATACGATTGCAAATAACATCCTTGTTTGTAGGATTAATGCATCCTTTTATCTGACATTATGGCTTTTGGGGGTCTTCTAGATCATTGTGGTTAAGCTAAACGAGACCTTCTCAGTCACACAGTAGCTTGGGGTTTATCTGTTAATCAAGTCTTGTTATTAATTAATAAATATAAATGACGATGAATCATGATCTCTCTGTGTTTTTGAGGGTTTTCTTTGGGAGCTCTGCTTTTCTCCCAGATCATGAATGTCCAATGGTTACAATGGTTTGTAATCCAGTTAAAGAATTCCTTTCTTTTCTGCACTACTAGTTCCCACAAACCAGTTAATTCCTGACCAACGCTCTATAGGACTACAGAAAGTCCTTCCTAATTTATTAAAATATTCGACAACATGTGGGGCTGATTGCAATTACTCATAGTACATGTGTTGAATGCTGAACTTATCAGCAGCAAAAATACCTGAGTGATTTTGATAAGCGACGTCATTATAGCCAAACATCTGGATTCAAAAACAGCTGTTTTGAGGACCTTCAAAAGAGGGTCAAGTATAGGTTGTTTGGGGTTAAAACAAATGTCAGAGATCATAAATATTTTATGGTCAATATAGGTCAATATAATGTATAGACCATAAGTATATAATATAGGGTGAAAGTCTGTGTGGTAGTGATGGCTTAGTGGTTAAAGTAATGAGCTATACAGCAAAATGTTATTAGTTCAAGCCCCACTACTACCAAGTTGCCACTGTTGCTCAGGGGTCCGACAATTGCTCAAAAAAAGCAATTGCTTAAAAAAGATAAAATGTTTGTATTTATAGGGTACACTCCTGCTCCATGTCGACAAAGTATAGGGTACAAAGTATAAACTATAGAATAGAATAAAATTGTCATTACACATTTACAGACGGGCAGTACAATAACATTCTTTCTTCATATATCCGAGACCGAGCACTATTACAGGGTCAGCCATCATACGGTGCCTCTGGATTATGGGTCTTGTTCAAGGACTTAAAAGATTCAGAGCCTGGATTTGAACCCACAATCTTCTGGTTGCTAGCTGGACTGTTTCGCAACAAGTGTGGAAACAGTGATGTGTTATGTTTGAATTATTTATAATGTGTTATGTCCTTTTCATTTAGTTGTGTAATCTGTACTAGGTTACTGGCCTCTCTTACATAATCACCAAAGTATTGGTGAATAATAAGATGTCAGTGGATTGCACACTCTATGGAAGGAGGTTGTGCAAATATACCATCTCCAGACCTATTCAGGGTCCTCGGGTACGCTGTTATTGAGAGCACAATAATATGAATAACAAGCACAAATGGCGGACATACGTTTGAGCACAAGGCGGTAAAAATTGTGCACATGGCATGGTTCAAATTGATAGTTATTAAAGATAAATAAATGTTCATTAAGTAAAAATCTTCACAATTAAGAAGTGAAAGGAAACAATTAAAAGAATTTAATTTAAATTAACATTTCAAGTTTACAACATAATGGGAACAAATACCATAGAGCAGTGGTTCCCAACACTTTGGCTGCGGACTAGTACCGGTTCATGGTTTAATGGGTACCACGCCACACAGAAAGAAAACATATCGTCCATTGTTCATTGTTCAGGATCAGTACTGTCAGCTCATTAAAACTTAAACGTATTATCCTGAAACATCAACATGACGTCGCTAAACTCAACACAACAGTGTTTATAGTGGAAGTGACGGAGATGCTGAGACGTGGTTGGAGGAGTCCGAACAAGTGATCAGAAGAGGTGCATTCTGAGAGTTGTGGTCCCGTGGTAGAGTTTTAATAACTGAGTCAGGTTACGTCTTTCAGACACCCTTATTACTGATAGAGGAAACCTGAAGTTTCCTAATTTGCCTGAGCACATCAGAAAACCTTTATGCTAGAGTGCTTTCATAACTTCATGTCTGTGATGAATTCCATTTCGCTCTGGTTATTATTAAGAAATTCCAAGATGCCACGTTATGTCTGATTTATCACATCTCTCCACATCAAGCAATATAAACGGCGCCCATGCTCACAGGGAGCACCTCCTTGAAAAAATGTCTTACGTAAACAATGCTCTGACAGTAGAATCCATCATTCAGCCTTGGGACTTCTCTGCTTTGTGTTGGTGAAAAATTGTAACACTAGCCAGACAGTGACTGTATGAGAAAGCACTTTATTCACTCTTCATTTTTAAATAGCCTAAACAGGTCATAGGGATGAAAAAATTATCTAGGATTTACCTCTTCATATTTATGCTTGTCTTATGCTTGTTCGTTTGTCCCAAATTTCTTAATTTATTCATATTTACCCTTTAAGTCGCAGCTATAGCTTGATGTTTAGAGAACTGGGCTTGTGATCAGAATGTTATTGCTTTGATTCCTTAAGACGACGGGTCATGACTAAAGATACCTTGTGCACACTGAAACGCTGGGATAAGCTGTTACGTTTTTTTTTTTTTTTTTACGTAAAAAAACCACCTATGCACCTTTGCACCACCTATGAAGTTTCCAAGCACTAATTGCAAGCAAAGTACAACTTGACCAATGTGTGCTATTAATAAACAGGGCACTTCTTTTTCTTAAAGTGCACATTGCATATAATATTACCGATATGCATTTGTAGGAGATTCAAGTGGGAATTCCACCTAAAAAGCTGGGTGGATATTTGCAAAGTGCTGCTTATTATATTTTCAGAAATATTTACTAATATCTACTTTATTAAGACTGTAACCGGTTTTCCATCCACCAAGAAAGAAAAATAAAAAAATATATAATTGTCATAATGGAAAAGTTTTAATATTTGCAAAATGCGAACATGGAACTCATGTTTGGACTTTATTGTCCGATCTTATCTGTATTTTGGTACGGCGCGAAAACCGGAGGCCACTCACTGTACACGTATGGCTCCCCCTGCAGGTGCGTTTGTGCTAACGGTGGTGATTCTGATTCAGTTTAAGGAACCAGGTTAATACGAATCAGTCAGTAAAATGAATCGGTTCAGGTGATTCCTTTGAGTCAGTCGCACTCAAGTTTACCAAAGCATAATTGTACACAATGCAAAGAACAAATTAAATCTTTCCATCTTGCCAATTTATCTTCAGCACATTGACGAGTGATCTAGAGATTTTTTCACTAAACTGTTTCACTAAACGCCACATTTTTGCTCTATTTTCTGCAGATTATATAAATGCATATCACACTTGCAAAAAACATGATAATGTGTGTTTCCCTGCACTGATTGGGTTAAATGCGGATTAATAATCATGTAAAATCACAATGGTGAAAAAAAAATCTAAATTTTAATTTTATTTGGCAATTCATGATCAGCCGTGGGAAAATCGCAGCCTTCACTCAGCTACACCTCACCCAGGACTCAAGTCATTACTACTATACCCTGGTTTATACATACTATTCCTAATTACTAATACCAAAAATACATCAAATAAGATTTCATTCACATCGTAAAACTTTTGAACTTTATATTCCGAACATCCGCTGCACTCATATCTCATTTTTCATATTACCACCACTCCTCTGTGTAAATGATAACAAATTTCTGGGATTTCGAAGGATGTTCATGTTAAACATTTGCGAAACAAAAGCTTGTCTCAGCAGACTGCCATAGTAAATAAAACCAACACAGTTAATAAAACCTCCAGCCAGCAGAGTGCAGAAACTGATGCCTGGTGATGGCATCCATCTGATGACTCCACGTGCGAGTTCATGATCCACTGGAGAGTCCTCCAAAGCCACAGAACGTATTTCACACACTGAGGAATGAAAGCTGAGGTTTCTGGTTTAGGGTCATCGGAAGAGTCAAGAACAAGAATTCCTCATAGACTTTCAACAGGAAGTCATTAATGTGTGTGTGTGTGTGTGTGTGTGTGTGTGTGTGTGTGTGTGTGTGTGTGTGTGTGTGTGTGTGTGTGTGTGTGTTTAAAGGGAGAGGACGTCTACTGACAACTTAAGCATAAACAGACACATTTTGGCATAGACCCCAAACATAAGGATCTTTTTAATCCCCACCCCCACCCTTTCTATAGAAATATTCTAAATATTTTTTTGTTGTTGTAGTTTTCATTTGTTCAAAAGGATTTTATTTTAATGATGTAATAAAAAAGGCATTGACATTGAATTTATTATTAATAAATTAAGCCTTATTATTCCCATACAAAATAATGTAATTAGAATTCACCCGCGACAGACTTCGAAGACCCCTTTACACTAACCAGACAAACTTTTTTTGTTAGAAATAAATATTATATTTGTAATTTCAGTAATTACAGAACGTGTTTTCTAGCCTCCACTATCACAGATTACATTTTTACACAATAGAATATGAAGAAAACTCTGGTTTAGGTTTGGCTTATGTTTATTCTGTTCTTTTATGACTAATATTCATATTCTGCATATCTTAATACCATTGAATAATATGTTCACAATATTTTATTATGAACACACTGCTATATATTACATTTATTATATAAATGCTTCACTAATGATTTTAGCCCACAATAGCAATGAACCAGTAGAACCAAGTAGACAGACATGTAGTTAGTAGATAGAGAGGTAGGTAGTAGCTAGACAGGTAGATAGTAGATAGACTTAATTGCAGAATTAAAAGCACAATCATCACAGCTTACAAATTTAACACATTGGTGCTCATAATGATGCTGTACTGGAATGTGTCATTTTATAGTTTTGTTTGCTGTAATGGTGCTAAACGTCGAGTCGGTGCTAAACGTCACTGTGCATCCTTTCCAAAAATTATTTATTTCTGAAGGCAAGTTGGACATGGCCTAGATAGCAACTGGAGAAGGAAATTTCATACAGTAAATCCATACAGACCTGGACCGCCCCACCTGGGGAACAAACCTAGGACCTTCTTTGCTGTAATTCAGCGGAGAGCATTGTCACATCACAGTTAGAAAGTTCTGGGTTTGAGTCCCATGTTCAAACAGTCATGGTCCTATGTGTTGTATGTTGTGCATTGGTTTCCTCTAAGCTCTTATCTTATCTTTCGGCCATGCAGCCACCATGACCATGAAAAAGATCAAGTTGTTGTAAACAGACAATGACTGAGTGAATGAATGGATGAATGAGCAAACCTTGCTGTAGTTATGCTGTTCTATTGAGGTAACGCGGCACATATGAAGTCGTTGGTTGCTTCCTATTCTGCTACATTGGAGCTGCTCCCATTCTGACTGAGATGTCTCTGTTTAGGCATTAGCATGATGCTAGTTATTTGCAATATGTTGTCAGATCTCTTTAAAATACCGATTTGAACCATACTAGTACTTCATCGGTCCTAACTGAAGTATTAAAAATGATCACACCGTTCATGAGTTTACAGAGGTTCTACATAACCGAAGAGAAGCTTTTACTGTAAATATTTCTTTAGCCGTATATTCACCTAATGGACGGTTGAAGAGAATTTGGCTTGAGCAGCTTTCTGATATATCTCTATCATCTGGAGAGGATTGTCCACCACCATAACCCACATCTCTCCTCTCGCTACACTAAAAGTCCTCAAGCGCTGTCAGTTTACTTAACTAGAGACAGCCACAATGCTTCATTTATATGTGAGAAATCGATTCCGCTCTTGAAGACCGTAAGCCCTCTGGTCGGTTTACACAGAGCGCCATGGTGAATAGGCGCTCTGGGGGCAATAAGGAGTTCACAGACAGAACAGAAGGACATGCTGCTGAATATAAACAGTTGCTCCTGCATAAAACATATTGTGGAGTAGGAATTGGGAAACTGGCAGGATGTAATCTGAGCCAGCGCTGGCTGAAGGGAGGCAGGAATCGAGGTGGGATTATGCAGCTGTGGCCTTTGGAATCACTTAACAACAGCAGTGCACAGCTCTTCAAGGTCTTCTGGGAAACTGGGCTCAGTCCACAACCGAGATGAGAAAGGCTTTTGAAGGTAGTTGGCGTGTGATGCAGGTAGTGCTGGTGGGTAATCTGTAAATATGTGAATCTGCGAATATACCTTTCAGAGTTGGGCACTTTACTAAAATAATAAATAAAAATATTATAAAGTAATTGAGATACAATGGAACCTTGAAAAGCCACAATCCATTCCGAGAAGATGGTCGCTATCCGAAATGTTTTGCTATCCTAAACAACATTTTGGAGCCATGATTGAGGGCTAAATTATTAAAATAAAGCACAAAAGTCACTAAATTAGAAGGATGTGTAAAGATAAAGAACGACCGATCGTAACTCGGTCTCGAGCGCGAATGATGCTTGGTCTGAGATGCTGGTAGCGTGTGGCTGACGTAGCCGTTCACTATCTGGGCACTATCGATTCAGGGAAATTTATTTTTTAATTCTAGGTCGTTATCCGAATTGTTCTCTATCAGAGATGTTTGAACTTGTTAAGGTGCACACTATTCCAAGATCTTCACCAATAGCGAAACAACACAGAACTTGGACCATAGACCACATAAGCAGAATTAACGTACATTCTTATAAATTCTTTTAAAGAACACATTATTACCACTTTATTAACTGCCAAAGGTAATACAGTAGATAATATTTAATATATTTAATTAGTACATTCTTATAGGTTTTTTTTAAAGAACACATTATTACCACTTTTTTAACTGTGAAAAGGTAATATAATAGATAATATTTAATTTATTTAATTATTCAACTTATCAATGTAATAATTTTACTTATCTTTATGCGATGGGTGATTTGATTGAACTAAGTTTGCATTAACATTTATAACATCTAGCAGACGCTTTTATCCAAAGTGACGTACAGTGACGAACTTGAGCATTTTAGGGTTTAAGGTTCTTGCTCAAAGAGCCAACAGTGGTTGTACTGATGACCTTCTGATACCCTGAACACCGCCTCATCACTGCTTGTGTGACTGTGAACAATCCCTTATAATTCTGTAGCTTTAATTCAGTACAGACCTGAGTTTTACTGGTTATTTTATCGCATCTGATCCACCATTCACATTCAGTATTTGTATTATTATTTTTTATTAATGGATGTGGTCCACTATTCAAATACACTGCTTTTGCTATTCCCTGTGCTATTAAGTTAAATGTTATTACACAACCTTTTACATCATTAAACTAATAATCTGCATCTCTGCAGTATTAAGAGTATTATATCGAAATGCTTTCGACATTGACCTCTTTTTAACTCTTTACTTGAATTATTATTTTTACGGATTATTTTTAATGGTTTAAAAGGCACGTTAGGATAACGATAACTCGATACATGTGTGAATTTTAGAATCGACTAAATACGGACATGGCATATTAGACGCTCTGACACGAGCATGACACAAACACATGTGCAGGATGGATTTCTTCACTGTAACTCTTTCTGATTAGGTCGAGATTATGAAAGATAATCTCTCAGACTGGATCAGAGGCGCGCCTGAGTTTTGGTAATGTGATCTCATTGGCACTGTGGGGGGAGAGTGGGTGAAGAGCAGGCACCTCCAGCATGCAGGCGCCCACAGCTTTTTGTTATTCTAGATGCCCTGAGAGACTCCGACACTGAGCGACAAGGGGAAATAGGGCACAAATGGGAGAAGATGAAAGGAAGACCCTGACAGAGGGGGAAGGCAAAAAAAGAAAAAAAAATATGGGGCCGTGGATCAACAGAGCATTGTGCCCAAGATGAGAATGCTGAGCGTTTTAGACACTGTAACTTCAAACTTATTATTAGACATTTTTATTGACCATTATAAATAAAACTTAATTAGCAATTAGGATAGTAAACTAATAATTAAAAGTTATCCTGTTTAAACCACACTGTTACCTAAGCACCTTCCTCAATTGGTCATAATGCCTTAATTCATGATAATTTAAACAAACGACTTGAGTTCTTGAGCATGACTTTTAACCCTACCGTACTCAGGGGCATCGTAGGATGGCTGAGACGGTAATTAGACCCCAACGTCCATAGAATTTGGGATATTTAAAGAAAGAATTCCATTGTATTCGTACATACTGTTTGTATACGCATAATGACAATTAAATGCATTATTCTATAAATGTCTCAATACAGAAACTAAGCTAAATCTACAACTTACCAAGTTGAATTATTAAATTAAACACCCCTACCCCTCTCTCAACTAGATTCAGAATTTAGAATACTTTTTACACACTTTGGAATTACTAACCCAATAACTTCGACTAAATATGTGCAGTGAAACAGATTTACACACACTAGTGAACACACAATAACGGGTAGCATTGAGGACACTGGCAGCCCATGGTGCCCGGGGAGCAGTTGGGGGTTCAGTGGACACTTCAAGGACACTTCAGTCATGGCCTCGCGCCTCTCAGAATCAGACCGACAACCTTCCGGTCACGAGCCCAGTTTTTTAACCACCAGACCACATCTGCCACAATGCAAATACAATCTAATTTTTGTAAATGTTTTAGCTGCTAATACATTTGTTTAGATTTGTTTTTTTGTTTTTGTTTTTTGTTTGTTTGTTTGGGGGGGGGGAGGTTAGAATACCTTTTAACTTCTGTGATTTTACTCATGAAGACATTTCAACCTAATCTATGCAGTGAAAAACACATTAAGGTAAAATGTTAGCTGTTAGCTTTAAATGTAGGGCAAACAGATTTTTTTCTTTCTTCCTTTCCCCCCCACTCGATGAGTGATCATGGGAATGGGGTGAATTCGGCTCTCAGACCATTAGGCGTGAGAAAAAAAAAGATCTCTGTAATGTCTGGGAGAGAGATTATATAGCCAACAGAGCTGCCCTGGTTTCAGCCCCGGTCACCGTTTCTAGACTTAAAGTTAGTGATCCAAGTATCAGATTTATTTAGATTAAGACATTGATAAATGGTTAATTAGGGAGAGGAGGGGTTTCTGTATTTGTTAGTTATGAATAAAGTGGCTTTAAGACAATGTCTGTTGTAAAAAGCGCTATATAAATAAAGTTGACCTGAAGCATTTCAGAAAATAAAAAGTGTGTTCTTTGTAATTTGTTACTATTTTGTGGTATGGGTTTAGTGGAATCTTGTGTATTTAGGGGTTGACAGCTGACCACTGCTCATGCCTTGGTCTAATCCTAATAGATGCTGACCACTGTAGACGGAGAACAACACACAAGAGCTTGGCCCTTGTCAAACTCGCTCAAATCAGTGATTGAGGGCTTTGGCATTTATATACTGTATAGCGTATAGATGTAATGAATTATGTATTGGCGAAATTACCAAATAATGCTATTCATATCCCTAAAATATCCCTAAATACTGTCATGTCACCCCTGTGTTACCCCTCCCGTACCTTAATACTTCCATGTCACTCCTCTGTTACCCCACCATCACCTAAATTCCTTCATGTCTCTCCTCTGTTACTCCTTTTTTACCTACAAATACTGCCACGTCTCTCCTCTGTTACCCTACCATCACCTAAATACTTCCATGTCACTCCTCTGTTACCCCAACATCACTTAAATACTGTCACGTCACCCCTCTGTTACCCAACCATCACCTAAATACTTCCATGTCATTCCTCTGTTACCCTACCATTACCTAATACTGCCACGTCTCTCCTCTGTTACCCTACCATCACCTAAATACTTCCATGTCATTCCTCGGTTACCCCACCATCACCTAAAAACTGCCACCCTCTACAGAGTTCTATCCACTGACTTCTGTAGCATAAGACATTAAGTTTAAAACTCTGATGCAGGCCTACAAAGCCAAATATAAATCAGCACCAAAGTACCTTCAGGGTCAAATCAAACCTCGCTCAGTGCCACGCAACCTCAGGACCTCTAGCCTCGCTCGATTTGACCCTCCTCCAGGACTCGAGAAAGACGAGCATCAAGACGAGCTTCCGTTGTCTATCAGAGCTTCTGAATCTCTTTCTGTCTTAAAAAAAAAGCGTAAAAACTTTATCACTTCTTTACCAAATACTTCACCAAACTCACTAACCTTCCTTAAAAAAACAATTTTTTAAACGATTGGTTAACTATATGGTTATGTTTATTAGTATGGAAGTACTTCTATAAGTCGCTCTGGATAAGCATGTCTGCCAAATGCCGAACAACCAGGGGTATGTGCGGTAAGCTTGTTAAGACAAAACCCCGCTGAGAAAAGAATTATGATAAAGAAAAAAAGCATCTGGAAACAGTTACATGAAATTACCAAACCTTCGGCAAACAAAGCCTTTCCTTGTGTTACTAGTTCTCTTCTTTAAAAATCAGTGGTTAGTCCTGCCGTGTGTGCTGGTCTGAGAAAATCCAACCAAAAACCACTCATAAAAGGTCATGTTTGCATTGGACCAGATGGCGGCTGCGCGACATCCTAGGGCGTTTATCCACTGAGAAAATCTGAGTGGTGCCTAAATTAGGCACCAATCAGAATCGCTCTCATTTGAGCGTTATCTAAAATACTGCTATCTAAAACGGCTTTGATCTTATGTCACAAACATGCACGCTCACCGCCAGATCCTGTTCCCAATCATAATGATCTTCTGATTGTGAATGAGCTCCGTTTTTTATAGGATCGGTACATCTGGCTGACAATGTCGTTCACTTTTGTAATATAAAAATTAAATAAATACTTAGAATGACTCATTTATAAGAATCATAACTGGAAACTAGCAACAACTAACAATCATGAAAAAGAGTCATGGTTGTTACGAAAGAGTCAAATAAGTTGTATTGATGTTTCAGCTACATAAAAAGAAAAATCTAATTGTATTTGTCATTACACATATACAGATGTACAGTACAACGAAATATTTCTCTTCGCATATCCCAACTTGTCTGGAAGTT
>JAOTRQ010000017.1:784794-803947 GCA_028565875.1 Hoplisoma paleatum | reverse complement strand
TTTTTAGTGAAATGGTTGGTCGTTATCCGAATTGGACGCTATCAGGGGCGTTCGTTAACCGAGGTTCCACTGTATATTTTAAACATAATATCCTATCTGTAGCACCTTGTCCAGCACTTAATATACATTAAGCTGTCAGAACTAGCTCATAATCATTACAATTTATGCTATAAATACTGAACGGTGTTGTCAGGCATCTATATACATACTGTTTTGAGTATGGATGATTTGGACAGTGTGTACTTCATTGCATCCAATGATTCCAATTGAACCCTGAGCAGGATCTTTTCATGGTAAAAAAAAGGATCAAATATAGGGTAGAATTCAACATAGCTTTGAATACTCATTTCAGTGAATATGCAGGATGCTCAAAAGTATGAAGAGAACAGATTTTAAGCTTGTTGGAACGTTGTGAACTCTGTGTAAACGGAGTATGAATATCTTGTGATAATCTAAGTGGTGGCATTGTGCACCCTCATGGCCCTGTGCAGGTAGTATATGAGCCCCAGCAGGAACGTCTTATCCACAATAGATCAAGCCTAAATTACCATCTTCTCTCACATCTGGGCTTTTGTTCACTTTTTGTTCAGACTGCCAGAAATGATTGAACTTCTTTCATCCTCTGCCCGCCTCCTTTACTGGGCTTAAAAAAAGGCTTCCTTTTGTTAAACCACACAAAGACAATTTAATAGTTTGGAAATATAAGATATTCTGCTTAACAGAGGTGAGCAGGGCAAAAGTTCAAGCAATAGAACAAGCTCTTTCTTAGCACTGAGAAAGTAAATCGTATCTTGTTTCACTACTGTTTCACAATTGACAGACAGGAAAGTTTTTTTAAACCACCAGGCAAGTTTATTTCTGAAATAAAAGCAAAGCAACCTTTTAAGAATAAATCTTATAAGGACTTGTCAGACCTTATCGTAAAATGTCCACATATGCAGAGCATTATGTCAGCTTTGGAAAGGGAATACATTGGACCCTTTACTTACAAACGGTTTACCATATGCACATTTTGGGTTATTACCCATTTTTAAACATTGATGTTGAATTTGTATATATTTCAACACTTTAATTTATTAGCAAATTCCTATCAGTAAAAAAGTATGACATTATCTGACATGCTCTGACGAATAATCTGATTCATAAATGTCTTATTTACTTAGAGTAGCTGACTATGCGAGCAGCAAGACTGCAGGGTAGCTTACCTAGGTCTTAACCAGGCACACAGAAAATGTTCCTACTACTTTCAATAGCGTTACATAAAGTTCTCCTAGTGTTATGAGCAAATGTACTCCTTATGACATTAGTAGAACATTCTATAGACATGATGTCACCTTGATAACTGTGTTAGTCCCAAATGTTTGGGTGTAGAATTATATGATTATATTATTTTACCTTTTGTAAATAAGGATTTTAATACATTAAACATTAAATACACAAAGATCAGTAAACCTAAAAAATCAAAACTATATGGAATGTCTGTCATAACCCTGGTGGACAATATAGAAAAACACACCTCAAACAAGAAAAATGGAGAGAAGTTAACTCAATATTTGCATTGTATGCCTGTGTGTGAGAACAAAAAGAGGAGAAGAGAACTGTCTGAGAGCCTGATAACCATAATTGTGGAAACATATCAACAATCCCAAGGTTACAAGTCCATCTCCAGAGTTCTTGATGTTCCTTTATCCAAAAAGTGCAATGTAATGAAGTTTACAACCCATGACACTGTAGCTACTCTCCATGGATGGGAATGGAAGAGAAAAGTTGATGAAAGTTTGTAATGCAGGATAGTCCGGATGGTGGATAAGCAGCGCAGTCAAGGTCCAAAGAAATTCAAGCTGTCTTGCAGGCTCAGTGTGTATCAGTATGAGAGTGAACATTTAATTTGAATTAAATGTAACACTATGGCAGGAGACCTAGGAGGATACTGCTATCAGAGAGACATAAGAAAGCCAAAGGTTGCTAAAATATATGTGAGTAGGCCAAATCCTTCTGGGCAAATGTCTTGTGAACAGATAACACTAAGCTAGAGATTTTTTGTAAAGCACATCATTTTACTGTTTATCAAAAACGGGACGAGACCTACAAAGAACTCTTGCGTGAGCAAGATGATAACTTCAATGACCCCACGTCTACTTCAAAAATTTCCAGAAATAGATGGAAACAAAGCAATGGAGAGTTCCTGAAGTGGTCAGAAATGAGTCAGAATCAAAATAACTACACACTCCAAAGATGGAACCTGGAACCTAGTTTGCAAAAGAAGTGTGGTCCAAAATTCAAGTCGAGCGGTGCAAGAAGCATGTTGATGGTTATATTAAAATTTTTTCGTTATTTTTGGTTATTTATAAGATGTGCAACCAAGTTGAAGGTGCCAACAATTTTGTCCGTCAGTGTGTTGTTTCAATAGACACAAAAGAAAGACATGTATAACAAAACGTTCTGGGTTAAATTCTTAATTTTCTGGAAAATTTTAGACAAAATTAACGTTAAGTGAAAGTGTACTGGTGAGGAAAATATAAATATTATGACTGTGATTGATAGAGCACACACTGAAATGTGATGTGTTTTTATTTATAGTACACTAAGTTTGTGTTTGTTTATCGTTGTTTAGTAATGTTTGTTCTATAATCTAAGATTTAAGGAAAATACATTTAATACAGTATAAATATTAGATACATTTAAACGATTTAATTCCAGTTACATTAGTTCTTTTGGGAAAATAGGCTTAACATTGGAATATTTTGACATAAGAACAATTATTTGGAGCTACTTAGATTTGTAAGGCAAGAATAACCTGTAGTGTATTCATTATCCATGATTTGCTTGTCACAGTTTTTTTTTAAGTACTAATTTATGCATGTCGCACTGAAACTATTAAAGGATGTGCAAGGCAACTATATAGATCTTTATTAAATTGTAATATGCTGACAAAATTCAATGAAGCTGCGACACAGAACATGTTTGCATACAGAACAGCTTTTGTGCAATTTAGTGTCCCTTCAAATGAGCTATTCAGTCACCCGCAAGGGCTTTCCTTTTTAATTACACTATAGATTTCTCCCTACGATAAACTACCTCGAAATTAGCATAGCGACAACGAATTCCAAATCCAACTTCTTACCTCGAAGCATATTATTGCTGTTCAATGAGGATCTGCTTGGTTTATCTACACAAACATTAGTATTAGTATTAATGATCGCCTGCTTTGGGATGGGTGACAAACTACACTGAGTCCCAGAGAACCAATCAGAGGGTTAATGAAGAGAAAAATGACTCCTTTTTCCTCAGTGCTTCTTAATTACTTCCAGGCTGGTGCAGAGTGAAATGGTGATGATATCCGTTGTGTCTCTCGTGAGTTATAAGGATGAATAAAACAGCCAAATTGCGTTTGCTTTGTAACTTTAATAGACCTTATAACCAGGTTTATATGCACACTTTAAAGAAGTAGAGAAATATCTAGGTTCACTTCACTAAATAATTTACATGGTTGCCATTTTGGAAAAGTTTATTGATTATATTATTTTTTATGAATTATAGGCCTGTTGAATTTTGTCAGTACAAGTTTAAACAGGTTGTGATTCAGAAATACATCATGGTTTGTTATAATGCCTTAAAGATGCTGCATTAAGTTATGCATGTTAAGCAAAAAACATTCAATAACACTCAATAGAAAAGAATAAAACAACACACGAGCTTCGGTTTGTAATTGTGTAGAAATATAAATATTTTTTTCTGTATTTGTTGGATTTGTTGTTCTTTGTTGTTTCCGTTTAATGCCATTTCAGCAGCTCAGGACATATCAACAGCTACATCCAGCTACACAATGCACATTTATATCTAAACACACTTAAGCACATACATATTTTTGTATTTTACGTGCTTATAGACTTTAATAGAAATATTGGTTCAAGTTCAAATGTGCCATTTATTTTTTTTTTGTATACGTAGTTTAGACCATACATTTATTGTTTTATTGTGTCATCAGGTCTTTGTAGTTGGTGTGATTCAGGAATTTTAGTCGTTTTTCTGGTGTTATTTGGGCTTAGATTTGTGTTAGCGTTCTACAGTTGGATTTAGATCAGGTTTACATTTTTTTAACATTTTTATCAAAAGCTTGGGGTTTTAATCAATGACCTTCTAATTAGCCTTAACTTGCAAACCATCACATATTCTTAATTCATTATCATAGTGTATTATAAAATGGTTGGTCAAACAAATCTGGATTTGTATAAGGATTCCTAGTTTTTGCAAACTATTACACCTAGCTGATTTAGTACAAATGTTAGTTAATAACATATCAGGTTACATTTCCCCAGCAGTACTCATAGTAAAACTGTGCTTGGCATATTTACTGATCCCACTGTTGTAGCGATCTTAAGGTTTGGTGATTTGTGCTCACTGGTTGTAGAGAGTGAATGTTTAAGTGACATTACCCTTTTTATTAGTCAACACTACCACACTGGGTTTTAATTCTGTCAGCATGTACAGAAACTCACTATGTTAGCAAAGCATTTAGAGGTAGCGAACCCTGGCCATTAAACGTTGGGAACATAGCCTGCTGCATATGAATTTTTACAGCCCCGTGCATGTTACAGCAATAATCTAGGCTTAATACAGCTTGTCGTTTGTCTAACTTGAAGACCTAATGTAAGCAACTTCACATTTTAAAGGTATAAAAAGTCCCATGGAACACTTTTTGAACATTGATTTTATACCTGCCAGACCAGCTGCACAGGGATACATTTTATCAGCAAATTCAGTGCTTTTGCAGCTTTATAATTTATGTGTAACCTGTTTGTTTACTCCTTTGTAATGTTACGAGCTGCCATTACGATTGAATCCAGCGGACAAACAGACCTGTCCTCGATTGTACAATCTTGATATCTTAACACCAGTGTAGTTTTTTGTTCATAATAGTAGTTGTATTAAAATGAATTGAGATATTGACATTTCTGCATAATTTGCTGTTGCACTATTGAAGTGCACCAAACAGGTGGTAGCATGGTCATCTCAGTCCACTCCCACAGTTTACTAACATGCAGCAAGGTTCTTGAGTAAGACCATTCCCCCATCTTCAAGGGGCTGACTTTGTGGTCTGACCTCCACATTCTAAAGAAGCAATATTCAAAGAAAGAATAGTTTTACTGTAAATGTGTAACAATAAATAAAGGTGTTCTGAAGACACTATTGATCTGTGTCACAATCTATTGTGGTCACTCTTAGTAGGGAATTTTTCACCACTAGGTTTGTAATTAAAGCCAGTCTCATCTGGTAATACCCCTGAAACCAGTTATGCTTATTCACTCATCTTAGACCTTCTTTGGTTTGCAGTGTTCTCTCTTGATGGAGCTCATGACACAAGCCTGGCCTGCATGTCTATTAATCCCATGATCATCGAGAACAAGCCAGAATGTGAGCCCAGCTCGGACCCAGGAGCATTTACTGTCGACTCCATCATCGAGGGAGCTGCCAAGTAAATGTCTTTGAAAAAACACCAACTCAGACAAACTGCTCTGGGCCACAAGTTAAGACCTTGTTAAGTATTTGTTTTTCCTGTGGGTAATAATAATAAATGCTAAAACTTAGATTTCAAAAGAGTTTAGACTCTCTAGTAAGATTGTACTAAAATAGCAAGTAGTGATTTGTAATTTATTTTGAAGGTATCACATTACACTAAAATTTTGGTAAAATACTAAAAGATTCTTATTTTAAATACAGAAATCAATATAAAATGTTATTTTATTTACGTAAAGCAATGAACTCAATCAATTATTAAAGAGAGTCAAATTTTGTGTGTTGGTTTGGGTTGGTGGTTTAATCTTTGCACTTTACAAGCCTTACTTTTTTTGTATGAAGTATTATGATTCAGTTTAATTAGAATTTTACCTCTTTGTGTGTTTTACATTTGAGGTGTTGTATGAAATTTTTAAAAACATGGCCAAAATTCTGCCTAATGGTTTTGAAGTACATTTTGAAAGAGCAATTTTATATTTCCTCATTTATTTTTTAACCTTTAGGGCATACACATAGAAGCAAAATGTACCTTTTTAAAGCTGTACATTTTTGCCGTTCTAACCAATATATTTCAGTCAAGTTTGAAATAAAGAGTCCCCCCTTAAAGTGTCCAATTAAACAATGTGTTTCTGTTTTGAGCGTTATCACAGTTAAGCTAAATTGTTGTCATAACCTGTCCGTACAGACAAACCATATAATTTCTAATTGAACGGATACTGAATGAATTGTGCTTCAATCTCATTATAAGCTATACATAATTTATTCATGCCCACCTCCTAAAGGGTCTCATTTATCTGTAAATGATTTGTATCACAATTGAATCAAGAAATACTCTTTACCACATTTAAATTTGTAAGTGTAGTGTTTCTGGCTTCTGATTGCATGGTCTTAAAATGTCACATTTTGCTATAGATGTTAATAGTTACAACTTGTTATATATTTTAATATAAACTTCAACAGCCCACGTTTTTATGTAATGTAAATAAATTGTTCATTTCGTAAATTACATTAACAGTGTTGTTTTATTAATAAACACATAAATTGTTATTAATAAATGTAACAATAGTAATTAGTGATCAACAAATTTCTTCAGTTATGAACAGTTTGCATTTCTGTCGATCTCGTTTCAATTGTTCAGCCATGTTAAGATTTACTTCTTTAATTACTGTAACACTGAATTGCAAGCCGTACCACAAAATGTTCTGTTGCTTTCACCGCTGCACTTTGTAATTGTGACCGACTGTTATGGAGATTAATTTTGAATAGCATGTTGCAAATGTGTCAGTTGTTGTTATGTCTCAATAAAACATTGAGAAATCTCATTTGCAGCACTCATGTCTTTATGTGGCTTTGTGTTCCGGGAAAATAGAAACTGCTCATAATGCTTGTCCTTGCAATGCAGCATATAAAACAAAAAATTTAAATTACTTGTTTTCGTTTCTGTTTTTTTCTCAACACCAAAAACATTTATTTGATTCTGTCCCATCTGCTATAGTCAATAATCTGACCAGCTTGTTTTTTCTTCTTCTTTTTTATTAAACACACTTAACTCTTAATTTCATCCCCCAGTGGTTTTAGTGAGAAGAATGTGTAGTTACCTATATGACTCACATTATAAATCACTGCTGCGGAGCGGATCGGGCAGCTGTATCGATTGATCCTGATATATCACAGAAATTTACTGTCACTTCTGTTTTCAATTAAAGATACAATCAGTCAGATAATGACTTAATTGGATTTTACAGAAGATTGACTTTTATTGCTGCGTGCTTTATGAGTTTAGTTAAGGAAGGCCCTTTCATCATGAGGGCTTGTGTCAGAGGCACCCGTGTCCTTCTGTTGCTATGAGTCTTGTGGGCTGAATAGTGTCACCTAGTTTGCTTTCCTTGAGCTGCTATTGCACCATCAATCACAACCACGGAGTCTAAGACAAAGTTATGATGAAGCTGTTCTCATCTTTACTGTGCTGTCAAACCCACACACTGTCTTTTAAGGAGGTTTTGCTCCCCAAGTTCAGAGGACGGAAAGATTTTCTATAGAAAAAAAGTTTAATGACTGTGGTCTGAAACAAAAAACCCTTTAATGCATGTCATTTTGATATTATGGATTTAATTTGTACTTAGCTTTATTAAAAGTGCAGTGTGTAATAAATGCATTCCAAATAATCATAAAATGACCATAATGTGTCACCAGACATATTAAGAAAATCTGTATATTTAAATATATAAAACTTTCATACTTACTAACATTGATTTCATATACTCTCTACAGACGAATAACATTAAGCATGTTCTTTTGTACTATGTATTGTATGCAGGTGGGTCCCACGCATGTATACCCAGTATGCAGGTGGGTCATCAAATCGACATGGTAAAAAAAAATTGTGAAAATTGACACGTTATTCTAAATATTTGGAATACACATTGTGGCAAATGTATTGGTTATTAAACATTGGTGCTGGCGAATGGGAAGCATGTTTATGAAAATATTGCACACTCAAGCATGCCACATTGAGGCAGACCAGGGAACTACTTTGTGGCAGAATTAAGAATTTCGTTTCACCATTGTGCTTTTAAGTGGAATTATTTCTCCGCGATTACGTCAATCTGTGGACTAAAACACACATGCCTGTCGCTGTGGGCAGCCCAAGCCATAGCACACATGGAGCAGTTAGGGGTTCGGTCTCTTGCTAAACAACACTTCAGTCGAGACCTGTCAACTCTCAGAATCGAATCGGCAACCTTCCAATTATAAGCCATGTTTTTATAAAATGTTTTAAGATTTATAGTGTTACCAGATTTCACCACAACATTTTACAGGATATGCTTTAGTTCTTTTTATATAAAGACAACTTACCCTACATATACATATTCTTTAATAGTAGTAGAGCCATTAGGGGAATCAAATCGGCAACCTAATGTAATCCTACTTCAGTAGTAGAGCCTTTTTTGTGACCCATTGACTACCAGCAACCTTTCGTTCAAAAGACCAGTTCTCTAAGCACCAGGCCACATCTGCTTTTAAGGATTAGCTGTTATTAAATGTGGGGGGGGAAATGAATGTTATATTTCCAAATTATTAAAACTGCCATAACATTATAATGGTTCGGTTGATTTAAATTCAACTGAACACTAATTCACACCATCCATTTTAATTCTCTCCAGTTGCTAATTAAAATCAGTAAATGCCATTCATGTCATCAAGTTCATTCATGAGTTTATTTTTAATAGCATACATCTGTTACTCCATTACTTCTTTGAGTTTATTAAAACAGTTTGGACCAATGTAAGTAATAGAGCAATTATGATTCCATTGTGGCTGTTGATATAAAGATAGAAGGGGGTACCTGGGTGGAGCAGTTCCTGTCAGGAATCAATGATTTGAATGCTCTTCGTGCCTCAGAAATTAGCCAGACATTTAGTGGACAGCTGTCTCCCCCCCCCCCCCCCCCATCATTTACAATCCCACTACCTATTAGCTGCCTGTCAGCTTAGTAAACTGAGAATCCACTTACCATCCAATAGAGATTATTTCTGAACATATAGTTTTGTTTTAGAGAAAATAATACTACACATGATACAATTGTAGCAGAGTGGCATTTTTATATACAAATTATATTCACCTCTGTAACAATTTTTCCAAAGATTAATACAATTATATAGCACTGTAGTACATGTAATTAAATTTACCAAAAATGGAAAAAATACATGAGGAGGTGTAGAATTGTGAATAATAAATACATTAATTAAACAATTATATTTTGGCTGCATGCTCTCTTGCATTATCAGAGATGTAGTATACCACTGAGTAAATTCAGACTAGTCTTTAAAATTATAGTATCAGCATTTAACATTTCACTTGCTAAACTGCATAAAGACCTGGATTATGAAAATAATATATGGCATAAAGATACACAACAGTTCACCGCTATTGCTGCCATCACATAAAGATACACAACAGTTCACCGCTATTGCTGCCATCACATGCAATTAAAATTTGAGCAGTGAACCCCTGGAAAGTTCTTTTTTTTGTTTTATTTGTTGCATGTAATAAACTTTGGTTTGTAGTTTTCTTGGGTAATATCAGCAAATGCCTTAATTAACTGGCAAAGTGCTTTAGAACATGGAACTAAAAAGGCAATTATCACAGAATTATAGGTGTCTTTTAGCTCTTATGATTTTCTATCAACTCAACTCAATTTTATTTATATAGCACTCGCACAAAAACACCCACAACTGAGCTGCATAGAGTATATAATAACTTAAAAACAAAGGAAGAATACACAAAAAATTTTTTTAAAAAAAATCCCAACAGAAATTCATAAATAAACCAAAAAATAAAATAGAATGAAATAAATATCATGTTGATTTAAATGCCAGGGAATAAAATGGGTTTTAAGACCAGGTTTAAAAATGGATAATGATGAGGGCTGTCTGAAATGGATTGGAATGCCATTCCATAATTTTTAGTGTGGCAGTGGTATAAGATTCTGTGCTATTAAAAAGTCTCAATATTATACTGTTAATTTTCAAATAGTTTGAATAGATGCCCTCTCAAAGAGAATAACACACAGTGTAAATTTGTAATTAGAAAGACACCGTTTCAATCCTAACTCTGCCAGATGCTGCTGTTGGGCCCTTGAGCAAGTGGTTTTGGATGAAAGTGCCTGTTAAATGGCAAAAATGTTAATGCAAAAATATCTAACGTTTTCCCCTTTGTCGTCAATAATACAACTTACATTGTTAAGTTGTATTTAATAATTGTTATTAATTAATGATTAGGCTAACGCTCAGTTTTTTCTTGTATATTTGGGTTAATACTAATTATATATATATATATATATAATCATGTCTATATTTAGATCTCTGCAGTTAATTATTATTAAGTGCGCGTTATTTTGGAGTGAAAATGTTATATGTTTCATGCACAATCAGTGATGTGAAGATTAAAGCTAAATAAACTGAACACACATGAGCGCTCGGTGTGTTGAGGCCAGTCCTCCCCTCCACATTCACACGGCACTTTATCGTCACCTTGAAATTTCCGCCGCTGTTTTCCAATTAAAAGATTAATAGCCTTGGAAACGGAGTTCATGTGTCCAAGCTAAATGCGCCCCCCTGTTCCAAAACTTGTTCCTCTGCGATCCCATCATGTGCTTCACTAAACCTTTTTTAAGGACAGAAACGGGACTCGAACTGCACGGTGTTCGGTTTCAATAGTCTTTAACGCATGAGACACATCTTCACATCTTAATGTTCTGGTGTTGTGTAGATCCGCAAATAAAATTCATCTTATACATGCATTAACCAGACACTTCAACTAATACCAAGGCCACTAACTCTTGGTGCTATTTGTCAAATTCTGGTGGGTTTTCTTGGAGACCACATAACCTGAATTTAATCGTTTAATTAAGAAGAATAGCTCTCGTTTGTGAGTGAAATTCCTCATGGGGAGAATTAGCCTAAAGCGCGCATTTACATGCAAACCAGTTTGTTGTTTCTTTTGGGGTTTATTCGGATGCGCAGCATGTGGTTAAACAAAGTCCCACCGAGAGAACCGTTCTCTGTACAGGGCTGCAGACTTTCCTTACAATCCCACATTATTTCTGAAATTACTGCGCTACTAACAACGTATTTCATCTCTTTTTTGCCCGACTTTGGACCAGCTTGTTCTTGGACTGACATTTATAGTGGCCTAACAGCATAATATTTCCATTTAATTCGTTTTTAAATTAAATCATTTTTAATTATCTTCAGGAGCATCCATGAACATTAATTACAGAGGATGCAAAGGAATTAAACCTCTTATTAGTTGAGATATATATATATATATATAGTTTTATGAAGCAATACCTGAGTAAATAAATAAGAGGTTTAATTCCTTTGCATCCTCTGTAATTAATGTTCGTGGATGTTCCTGAAGACGTCTTTAGTTTACTCACAATATTTGCCTACATCCATTATCAAATTAGCTTTAACTGTAATACATTAAGTTTGTTATAATTAACGTTGACTGTCTCACTTGGAGTAAATACTTACATTTTTACAGTTGTGTTTATTCATTTATTTATATATTTGCGTATAAAATACGACTTAACCGTAATTATGTAAACATCGTGTAAACACAACTGCATTTATAATTAGCACTAAATACTAAAAACGAATACTATACTAAATGAACAAATACTGAGATGAAATGAGATGTATATGAGTGATGCCTAAAAATGATTTTTGAAATGGAATTGATGCAAAACAAATGGTTATTGTTTTAAACTTTTTGTGCGTTGAAAAGCATTTAAAATAACGGACATACACGATTTATTTTATTCGGGGTCGCGGTGGGTGTCCTTCACTTGGCGAAATGAGAAATCACGGCACGCAGGTCTAGTCCATCACAAGCTGTCAACTGTAAAATATAATGAAAAAATGAATACACATCACAATCGTTTGAAAGATATTGTTTCAGACGTTTAAATCTAATACTTTATCTATAACAGCAAATTTTGATGCTGTTGTTCTAAAACAATCATGTTGATAGTAGTAATAATAGTAAATAAAAAATAATAATATAGCAGGTCTAATGCTTTTATTGTGTTTTGAGATAGAATATTGAGATATAACGTTTACGCTTTTAAACAGCACTGGTACGTCGTACTAAAACAATTCGATAAGAATAACGTCATTATATCATAAAGTCAAGAGTGTCATGTTGGTTGATATGTACAAAATGAGCATGGAGGAAGAGTATGTTGCGAGTGAGACTATAATCAGTTGATAAAGGTGTTTGGCTCGACCTTTTTCAGCAGGTTGGAGTTGCTGTGACATGTGATTTGCAGGCGGCGCGTCTCAGCCTGACGCACCGTTACTGCAGGCAGAAAAGGTGGATCCTTCTGTCCGCGTCAACGCCTCTTCATCTGCAGTGTAGCAAAAGCCAATAAAGAAGGGCTTCTGATCTTAGACCGACATCTTTCCAACCCCTCTTACCAGTTCGGCTCGTTTATCTGATGCGCACTCCCATCTGGACCTACGCGACATGAACGGTTACGGCTCTCCGTACCTGTACGTGGGCGGCCCAGTGGCGCAGGGTCGCGCTCCCCTACAGAGGACCCCCAAGTGCGCGCGCTGCCGCAACCACGGCGTGCTGTCCTGGCTCAAAGGTCACAAGCGTTACTGCCGCTTCAAGGACTGCACGTGCGATAAGTGCATCCTGATCATCGAGCGCCAGCGGGTCATGGCGGCTCAGGTGGCTCTCCGGAGACAACAAGCCAACGAGAGTCTGGAAAATCTGATCGCCGAACCGCAACCGCCACCGCCGCCGCACAGAGCCATGAGCACCGGGGAACTGCGCTGGAGTACAGAGGCTGTCATCAGCCCACAACCGCCTCCAGGTAAACAAGTTCATCCCATCTACATTAAAACAAATAGTAATTTACATTGGCTTGTTAGAAACAGTACAAAGAGCCTAGTAAACAACAAACCAATGTGCTTAAAGCTAGCTCCAAACATACAAACAAATTCATCAAAATTAATGCATTCTTTTGTTTAATATTCTATATTTACTTATTACATTGCTCTTTTTATTCTTCTATTTAACATTCATATTTTGTAAGAATTTTATTGTAGCTATAAGGAAACTTGTTTCCTTATAAAATAACATATAAATGACAATAAACCTTTTTAAAAAATCAAACCATTAAACTTTACAGCCACTTACTTCGATTCTTTAAAATCGAATAAAATTCAACTTAAACTAGTTTGTATTTTGTTTTGTGCTTGGTTTGTTCAATAAAAAACACCATTATTATTATTAATGATTAACACAATTTAAACTATTTAGGCGTCTAGATATTATAATTGAGTAAAATATTTTAGTTTTATAGTTTATTATATGCTATTGGAAAACGCAAAGCAAAAAGAAAGCTTTAACAATTTACACATGCTCAAAACAAACTTCACAAAACAATATAAAAGCAACACTGAAGTAGTTAAATTGTTAATTAACTACGAATAGAAATAATCTTCATAGTTCTCTCCTTGAACAAACAGAACTAAAAAAATAGTCTAATACTTTTCAGAAGCTTACAATAAATGTTTTATATGTATTCAGTGGATCATTATGCATACTCATGGATTATTACAGATTTTTGTATAGATGTTTACTTTTTACATTAGGTTAACGACAAAAAGCACAATTAGGCAATTATTTCTAAGATGTTCTATTTCTATAACTTGTTATTACTATTTACCATTTGCATTTTTAATCCATCAACATGCTGGACTGCAAATTGGACCATTTTCATAAATTATCATCTGCAACAGTTTATAGTATTGTTTTCGGTTGACTAATTTTAGTTATTATTACTGTTATTATTGAAATAGGCTATATTATATGTATATACACTTATTAATACCTGCTACCTGTCTTAATTTTATAATTTAATATCTAATTTCTTTTTTATCATAATATTAATAATAATAATAATAATTATTATTATTATTATTATCGCTGTTATTATGAATATAGTATATATTATAGATAATTTAAGTATGTTATTTATGTAGTCATAATTAAAATAGTTCTAGCCGATCTAAATAGCGCTTTATATTTACATATACAGTCAGAAAGGTGTTTGCTGATGTTGTCTTTTTTTTCTTTGTACAGTGCAACTATTAGCATTTCTGATAGATGATAACTACATTATTTTACCTTTATTATGTCATGACAAAAAAAGTTGAATCTCCAAAATTTTTAAAACCTTTAAAATTCAAACTTGAGCACAAGGTTAAAAAGAATAAGCATATCTCTTTTACAATATAAAAATTTGGATTTTCATTTTAGTTAAATAAAGCAACCATGAAAAATTAAGTGTTAAAAATTGTGTTGCAGTTTAAATTCTAATGTGTTGCAGTGACTTGTGTCCTGTCAGAAGGGGAGTACACAGTAAGACACTGATGAAAATCGACTTTCCATCAGGTTTTTCTCAAAGGAGATGATGTTTGTTTGCTCCAAAGATTACAGTAATCAAGGCAAGACAGGCTGAATCGAAAGCAATAGCAATAATTTTCAGCTGAGGTCAAAGCTCAGGTGAAATGTTTCCAACTAACAGGTAATCAGTTTGCAAAAGCTGATCGAGAAAGCTTGACAACAAATCTCTGCGGCAGCCAGTCAGCACTTTTGTGTTTAACAGCTTTACAAAAAGTGAGGTGAAATAAATCTGAGGAGTGCTGACATCTTAACGTCTCACAAATTGTTTCTCTTATTGTGTACATTCACACCAGTCTCGACTACACACAGTTTTCAAAGTGCTTAGAAATGCATTACTGGTATCATTCAACAAAGCAAATGCTGTTTTTTATTTTTAAAAATATTTGAGGCCAGCCAACCACAATGTATCATAATATCGAATTAGTTCGGTCATTGTTTGTTTTACCACCACTTTGTGGTCAGAATTGCAGTGGGTCTGATTCAGTGTGATTTTAACTGGCCTTACTTTGAACTTTAGGGCAAAAGCTGGTATATCCAGAATAAATCTTTGCAGACTTTTATATATTATTTGATGTGTGAGTGCAAAACTGTTTATACTGAAACGTACTATATTAAAATGTTACTATCGTAAAAGGCAATACTACATTGAATAGCATCCATATTTTGTGATTTTCAGAGCCTAGTGAGGACCTTTCTGGCGAACAGTCAGGAGGAGAGAACAGTGGCAGCAATAGTGACCGAGATCAAGAACCTGCTAGCTCTCCTGAGGAACCCAAAGCCAGGTCCTGTTTCACACCTGACTCCCCAGAACCACCTTCCAATCCAGAAGATGCCTGTTACAACCCACCAAAACCATGTCCTGATCCTGAATCCAAACCCAGCAGTCCCAGATCTCCAACTGAGCCAAATCTACTAATTGAAGGCCTTACAGGCTCTGTTTCCCTACCCTTTAAGCTGCGAGCCAATCGACCTCCTTTGGAGGTACTCAAAAAGATATTTCCTTCCCACAAACCAGCCGTGCTGGAACTGATCTTAAGAGGGTGCGGTGGGGACCTAGTAGGTGCCATTGAGGTACTTCTTTCCAGTCGGTCATCTGCTAAAGTGGACAAGTCATCATCTGAAAACTCTGATGCTTTGATTCTGCCATCAAGTGGGCACCTCTTTGAACCTCTAAATTCTTACCCAGTTGCTTCCTCCAAGTGGTCAGTGGGCTCAGCATTTCGTGTGCCTGATTCACTTCGCTTTAATCCTGAATCACCAGGTGGGGTACTGCCATCACCTCTGGGTGTTCCACTGCAACCTAGCTTTTCACAGGCACATCGTTACCCACTGATGCTGCGTAACTCTCTAAGCCGTGGCCAGGCTGGGCCTTTTCTTTCCAATGACATGACTCTGTGGAATACCATGAGCCTGCAGCAGCAGTATCAGCTCCGCTCGCAGTACGTCTCACCATTTTCTGGTCCCTCATTCCGAGGATCACCCCTCCTGACTTCCAGAGCAGCACAAGAGGAACAGCAACGAATGACTATTCAAGAGGATTCTGTCAAACACACTTTATTCAATGCAGATGAGGAGTATGATGAAAGGTCTGACTCTTCGGACTCAAGGATCCTTAATGCATCTTCCTAATCTATTTAAGCAGTAAAGCTGGCAAAAATACCAAAAATGTGTTATGATCAGATTAAGACTTCTCAGACTTGAGGTATTGTGTTGTTCTCATACTCATGGTTGAAATTGTACAGCTTCAAGCAATACAGTAAAATCTAACCAAAATTGTGAAGCACTGAACATTGCTTTGTGATTAATAACCCCTTTAATCCACCGTGCATGGTTTGTACTTTGAATAGGAATGCAGCATAGAAATAGTCAAAACGTATTAAAGCATGAAATTATATGTATATGTCAACAATGTCAAGTCTGAATTCTTGTTGTACTTCATATGGAATTAATATGGGAAATGTATATGATAGGAACCACATTTGTGATGAAGACAGATAAATACGGCAAGAGACAGTGTCTAATATGTAAATTAAGTAACTTCTCTTTGTCATTAGCTAAGTGTATATAAATGTTTTGTCATGACTCTGTTAGTATCAAAATATGATTTAAAAATTCCAATGTCAGTGGGATGTCAAATTATTAAAAGTATCAACATTACTATTTCACTTCTTGTCATGTCCTGCCTCCTTTTGGAAGATGAAAAGTTGATGAAAAGGCCAAGTTCTAGGATAGTGGTTAAGGTACTGGACTTGTAATCCAATGGATCCAATGGTCCCTAAGCCTCGATGGCTTAGATTGTATACTGTAATGCAAGTCAACTTGAATAACGCCATCTAAATAATGATGAAAATAGAAATAAAGAATGGTTGGGTAATTCTAGACATCTTGATTTACTTAAATGTTTGACCTAAACTGCTCTTTCAACCAGTTTGTATTTTTTGTAGCTGTAACCTGACTTTTGCTGGATTTGTAAAAAGTAATGTCACTTCTTTATTACACAAGCTGGAAGATACAGGCCTGCATATTACATCACATTTGAGCTGCTAATGATTTTGTTAACCTTGCATGTACTTTTAATTAACCCATGATGCACATATGCCATGAGGGCACAGTATTTTAAATTAAAACTTGCTGCCTGTAGGGTTAGGGTTAGGTTGTATATTATATGTTTTTATAAATAATGTAAGTTTGTAACTTTAGATTGTTAATGAAAATTTATCCTGCCTCGAGTACTTCTAATTATAAGTAAACATTTTTTAACTTCAAATTTACAAAGTAGTTACAGAGTAACTGTTTATAATTGTTTGATATGCTAATCAACCATTTAATGGAACAGAAATTTGAGGTTTAAACTTTTAATAAATGTTAAGCGAAAATATGAAAAACATTCGTCGGCGTCCTCTGCTACTTTTAGTCAACTAGCTCCATCTAGCGGTGTAGTTGATTGTAGCATTTAATACAAATTTCCCGAATTGTTTTACTTTAAATGTTGCCGTTTCACTGCCACGCAGAAATAACGTCCGGATGTCGTTAGAACGAGAAAAGGGTGTCGTAATTACGACATAAGGATATCGTTATAACGAGAGAAAAAATCTGTTGTAGCAACATGGTAACCATGTAAATTAATTTACGTGTCTGATCTTTTGTGTCTTCAAATCACGCAATTGACTGAAGTAATCCAATTTTAATTAATGCTTGGTTTTGACCACAGTGTGAAGGTATCGCTAAAGTTATATTTATACATCTATAAAGCTTTACAAAGGCAAGCGGTCTGTCCGAACATGGAATCGACGCCGCGTGAGTAATGAATAGTTATCACATGCTAATAAATCATACCACATCTGATAGCAACACTGACAACATAATGCTCTTATTTGGGAAAACCATACATGGGTAATAAACAAAAAACTAAAAATCTAATACATTTTCACTTTTGTGAAATGAAATATAGAGCGCTGCAATGTAACATGGAACATTGGGACAGGTGTACAAAAGTTCTCTTACTACAAAATAAATAAATTAAATAATGGCAGAAAAAGAACAGAGAAATGATCAGTTGACAAAAGTAAATAGAAAATGACATCAGTGACAGTATAAACCCCACTACTGTTCGTTTTCATTTTAAAAGTCGGGTAAATATTAGACAAACAACTTCAATGTGCAAACCGAAGACCATCTTGGTGCTCTTGGGAGCCTCCTGGTGGCCGGGATCCTCAACGATTGTATAATGTGCCCTGTCTCTGGATAGTCGTGTGAGAACAAGTGGTTGGTCTATGTTACATCAAGAGAAACACTTGAAATCATTATTTAGCACTGAGTCTTGAAACAGTACTGCATACTTTTAAATTGTAAAAGCCAGCGTGCATACATACATACATACTGTATGTGCGATAACGTCAACAACAACAATTCTCCAGTAGGTAGCGCTGTTTCCTTGCAGGAATGGCCAGAGCAAGGTTCAAATCCTCAATCAGGAAGCTTTTTTATGTAAAGTGTCTAGTTTTTCCGCTTTTTCCCTGTGTGCTTGGATCTAAATGTTCAAAAACACACTTTCAGGCTAAATAGAGTTACCGATAATTGTTAGAGTATGTGTGAATGAGCTTTTCAAACTGTACTTTGCAAATCATTGTGGAATCCAGTGAATTCCACAATGGATTCCAGTGGGAAAAAATAACAATCACATCAATTCTTCCAAAGAAATATTTTAAATTGTACTTTAAGTCATCAGTATTTTCTAAAAAATAAATTTGAAGTTGGGCAGTTGAATAATGTAGTCTGTGCATTTGCTTATTCAGCACGCTATTTGCAAACATACGTTAGCATGGCAGTGCAGCAACTAGAATAAAGGTCTATGCTTGGGTCATGAAATGTTAACTTTATTTAAATTTAAATTAAATGCCCGAATTTTTCTATTTCATCTGATTAAACAATAAGCACTGTAAATATTCACAGATATCCAAACAGTAATATGTAATCTTTACAACTTCTTAATGATTATAAATTGAGGAGGACACTGGTGCTCAAAGTTTCTTGTACTTACATTTAGAATTAAACTATTAATGTAGATGATAATAATTTATCTTTGATGTTTTTAAGATTGTTTTAACCCGTAAAATAGGCAAATCTCTCTCTCTCTCTCTCTCTCTCTCTC
>JAOTRQ010000017.1:774240-784694 GCA_028565875.1 Hoplisoma paleatum | reverse complement strand
GCAAACGCTCAAAACCTCTAATTCAGCTCTAAACGACGTTAGACGCTCTGAATAAAGCTTCTGTTGAATGCTATTCGGATTGAAAGAGGAAAAGACCAGCTCCATTCCCACAAATTTGGGAGGATGGAATTGTCCAAAATGTCTTGGTTGCTGAAGCATTCAGCGTTCCTTTCACTGGAACTAAGGGGCCAATCCCAGCTCCTAAAAAGCAACCACATACCATAATCCCCTTTGCACCAAACTTTACACTTACCATTCACCTGGCAACCACCAAACCCATACCCGTCCATCAGATTGCCAGATAGAGAAGTGCAATTTGTCACTCAAAATTTTGTCACTCTACTGCTCCACTCTACTGAGTTCAGTGGTGGCATGATTTACACCACTGCATCTGATGCTTTGCATTGTACTTGGTAATGTATGGCTTGGATGCAGCTGCTCGGCTATGAAACCCAATTCCATGAAGCTTTTTGTTCTTGAACAAGGCCACGTGAAGGTTGGAGGCCTGTAATGACCGACTCTGCAGAAAGCTGGAGACTTTGCACTATGCACTAACCCCATTTTGTCAGTTTATTTTTATGTTTTATGAATGTTACACACAATTTAGTCTATAGAATGATGATGCATCTGGTGATGAGGTGGTGATTTGGGGACCTCAAATAAAATTCAGCTTAGAGTTCCAAAATGGATTGTGCCAGTCCTGTGAATGCATGGAGAGAAATGTCAAAAATATGTCAAGAGTTAATAATGTGACCAAAACACCCTACAGTAGCAAAGCTAATAAATGCGGACAAACAGATGGGAAACCTTAGGGTTAAATGTTGTGTCTCATTTCTTAAAAAGTGGGTCATTTATGCCACCTGGCGTTTATTACACTAAATTCATGTTTTAGTTTACGTTACCACCAAAAATAAAAAGTCAAATTCTTGTTACAGACCAGTCGTAGCCTAGTGATTATGGTAATGGACTTTTTTTTCAAGCTGCTCATGGTTAAAACCCCATGACTGCCAGATTACTGCTCGTGGACCCTGAACCCTCAATAGTTCAGAATGTAGTGATTCTAGGGGCATTTTAAGGGAGCATTCCCATGCCTTAGTCGCCCATGTCGTGCTCAGCGTGATCGGTGGGTGCTTGGTTTTTATCGATGGTCTAGAGGCCTTTAACTCTAATTGCTTGATGACCATGTATATATAAAAAAAGTGCTATACAAATCATTTTACTTGACTGTTTACTGTAGCTGCAAGATAAAATATAAAAAATATAAAATCTATTCTTTTAATATTCTCGAATCGCGTCAGTCATTTCAGAGATCTCCAAACACAACAGACAGTAAAAGATTTAAAATATCCTTTCTCACCGATTCTCTTCTAATAGCATGCGCAAGGAGCCTGCTTAGTTTATGTTTTAGAACACGAGGTAGTGACCCAAGATCGAATCCGGGTGTGCATCAACCAATGTAAAGTCTTCATTGTTGCTGCATTGTTGCGTTAGTTTGAGAGAGTTGGTCGCAGTTCATTATATAAATACGTGTGTTGACTTAACCGACAGAAAGCTTTGGGTGCAGCTATTTGAATGCGCGCCTCTAAGTCAACAATTACAAACATGCATCAAACCAAGACCGATAAAATATGAGTGAGGTGTCATTCATCACAAAACACGTTCTACTAATCCATCATGCTGCACTACTTTTCATATGGATTGCATAGTCTGTTGATACAGGATTGTCTGTCTGCATCACAACCAATTAAAAACATTATTACTAAAAACAAAGTACTGTGTTTATTTGTTTTTCTCAATCCCTGTGACGCACATTTTATGCATTCTGTAACACAAAATAACAACATATTAGTTCACATTGTATTGGTTGCAGAGCGGTTTTGTTTGGTAGAATTAAAACACGATCATTTAGAAATAGGTATAAATCAAATTCAAATAAAGCAGCAAGTCAAACAAATGAAGATCATGTTATTATATTTCAGTCTATTTAATTTTTTAATACATTTTATGTATTTATTTTTGGAGTTTGCTTTTCTGAAATCAAGTTTGTTTGTTCTACACTATTTTATTGTTTTCACTACTTTATTGTTTTCATTATTTTATTGTTTTTCCAGAGGGGAAAATATTAATTCCAACTATATGTTCAGACATTACAAAGCAATTTGAAAATAATTTAAAAACAATAAACATGTAATACAAGTCTGTTTTTATTATGTTTTTATCAATTATATAAATATAAAACTTTTTTTCACAAAATTTGCAAATTTTATTTGCAACTATTTTACTTGTAACTCCAGATATAGTTACTCACTAAGAAAAAACGTATATTCTGCAATGACAAGAAATTAAATGCTTTGCTTGTATTATGATTATTTAACGTAGCTTATTTTCATAAACGAAGAGGTCAGTTGTGACCTACGTTCTGCACCTTATTATTAATATAAAGGGCAACGTAATAAGCACAAAGCATTTCTCCTGATTTGGAAACAGATTAATGTGGCATAAAATCGGTTTTCATTGTGGCTACCCGCAGTGTCAGTAATGGGCTGAATAAGCAGGAAGCCCAGAGATGCACCTGCGGAGTTAAAACAGCCTGCGCTCTTTTCCCAAAACGCATAATGCTGCACTAAAATAGTCCCAATCGAAACCAATAACTACATTTTATTCGCCATGTCATACTATTTAATTAAACAAGTAATAATTATATCGACGTGATAATTAATTTGACCTCTATTTAAGTAAAAGGTGACAATAAGATGTGAAACAAGAACTGTCATAGCTCTACAGGTCTGAAACTTGTGCACGAATGATTACTGGTTTTTGGGAATACATTTTTAATTGGCCACACGTTTAAAATAAAATGCAAAATATAATAAATAAATGCTATGGAATATTACATGCAAAATCACATTACATGTGATGTAAATGCGGTAAAATTAATCTAAACAATTAACAGATAACAAAATAATAGCATTAAAATGTTAAAGGTTAATTATATTCAATTAATTGTCGCATTGAAAGGATTGGAAAACAATAAAAATATTATAAAATTAAAAGCAGCCTATAATTTGAAACAATGTTTAAGTATAGACACAAACAAACAATAACTACCGTATAAGTAATACATCCCCTCTCCCCATTCATTAACACACAATTTTCATCATTGTAATTCTGTATTTGTATTACTTAGTTGACTAGGCTCAAGGGAAAAATACGACCATGATCTGCCCTGAATTTATTCTTGGGTGAAAATAAAATCATTTTTTATAACTTTACTGGTGACAGTTCGTGGATTCTTTGAGAATTAAAATTAAAATGAAAAACGTTCGCAGTTGGATTGGTGTTATGGTTGTTCATGCGTATATAATTTTATTAAACAACGATAGTATTAATCAGATGTACTAATTTTACCTTTCAGTGTCATTAATAATTCACAGATTGGCTAAATATGTAATGGTTTACAAGTTAAAGTTTATTTTTACGTTAATCTTTTTACAATATACAGTATGTGTACTTCTCAATCATCAATGATTTGAGGCTGCAAACCGAGATTATATTGTCATTCTCGTTTTATTACAATAGATAAAATGAAATAATCAGGAATAACAGGAATAATCAGGAAATAATCAGGAATGCAGGAATAACGTTTACTTCATTTAAAGTAGCGTTTAAATGCAACCATGATTCCATAACTGCCGTACACAACCTAAAATGTAAAATGTATTTAGGCTTTTAGGCACACTTAAAAGAAAACATAGTTTTTAACCTATTGAAAAGACGAAGGAAATCAAGTCTGAATGCAGATGAAAATCAATCACCAAATTTTGCATTCTCAAATGATCATTTGAATAAGTTCAATAGTGGTTACATTGGCTGTAACGAACACATACTAACGAAATACCAGCTTATCAGACTTTATGACATCGTGTGCAAATGTGTCCCAATAAGTGATTCGTTTGCGTGATCATTTACACGTCTACACCATGTTTAAGCGAATAAAGCGTGTCTCTGCCTAAACTACAGGTCAAACCTGTCATCCCAACTTTTCAAATCAAAGTTAATGAATGAATGCAACAAATCATGGCCAAATTTGAGGCAGCAGCTTAAAATTCACGGGAATTGTAAAAAATGTATTCAAAGATCTTACAATTAATTATTCAACACTCAAATAATTAGGCTGCAGCTTCCTGGCATTGTTGCGTTTGTAACTTCATCCTAGGAAGATGTCGGTGGAGGGAGAAAGTCAAGTTACAGCCAATCAGCACACGCCGCTAATAGAGAACCAATCAGAAAATGTGCGGCGGCCTTTCCAGCAGTTAGGGGCGTGGCTCGATACGTCTTGTGACAGCGGATCTAGTAAATATCGCCGCTCACCCACTCACTTATTCACTCACTCACTCAGCCGCCCTTGTTCTACCGCGCGGTGACAGAACACGAATCTATAAGTCTTTAAGGAAAATATTTACATGAAATAATCACATCCGAGCTATTGGCTAGGTAAGTGACTATGAATAACTACATCATTTTATGAATGCGTGGATTTTTGTTAAGTATTTCTAATCGACTCGGTTCAGCACGGAAATTCCGATCATCAGCTGCCGTCGTGTCATTTTATACTGGTTAAATTGTTATATATCATCAATTGTCATGCCGTTTAGACTATCTCGCTTTTGTTAGAACAATTTAACAAGACCAACCTAGTGTTGTTTTTGTATTGCAGTCCATATCATGATCGTCAATGTTCATTTGTAGTGCAGTGTAGTATATTAGGTATACTAGGTATAATTGAACTAACACTTTCCGCCTTTAAACTTATTTAAATTATATATGCCAGATCACATCTCAATTTTTTACATATACATGTTTTGGTTCTCATTGTTATTATTGTAAATTTGTGTACAATGCGTTTATACAGTCAGAAATTCTCCAGTATGGCGTTAACATTAAAACAATTGACGTTTAACAGTGCTTTGCGACAGCTACGTAATCAGAACAAATACAACAATCAAGAAACACCTGCTCGTATTATGAAAAGCACTAATGTTGGATTACTTTGAATTAATAATGCATCCTCTACTTTTAACCGATCTTTTTTGATTATTCCAATATAAACGTACACGACACTAGAACTGAATTCATGTTGGAATGGAGTTCATTCAGATTTTCCTCACTTTCAGATAAAACCAGTTCTATACAAGAGCTCAACTCCGTCCGGAGCGGATTCATCCAACATGACGGAGCTCTCCAGTCCTGAATTTGAGATCGACGTGGAAAGTTTGGAGGCAGAAACAGGGGGTGAAGAGGACCCCGGCTGCAGAGAAGAAGACAAATCTGATCTCAACCCCGGTAGTGGCGATCAGAAGAAGCTCAGTCGCACTCCCAAATGTGCCCGCTGCAGAAACCACGGTGTGGTGTCTTGCCTCAAAGGCCACAAACGGTTCTGCAGATGGAGAGACTGCCAGTGCGCCAACTGCCTGCTAGTGGTGGAGCGCCAGCGGGTCATGGCCGCTCAGGTTGCCCTGAGGAGACAGCAAGCCACAGAGGTGAGCCCTGCAATCAGTATAGCTGTCACATCCTCTACCATTATACATTATTTAAATATGGTTTAATGCAGCTGAAGGGCGCATCAAAATATAATTATTATATATAGTTAAGTTGATAAACTGTTGTTTAATTCAAAAATTTTACTTTTAAAATTAAGTAATTTCAGTTTAAGTAATGCCTAAAGTTTTTACAAAAATGTAAATGATAAAATAGACACTTCTAATCTCAGATTAAATGGTAATACAACAATCAGCATTGTGTGAATATGTGTAAGCTATACAAATATAATTGCCTATAGAATTTCTAGTAAAATAGCTTTTAAACTTTCCAGCCCTCTGCTAATTTAGCAATTGTTCAGATTGACAACCAAGAAATTATTAAATACGATGCAAAAAATGAACTACAAAATGATGTTGTAAAATAAACAACAAAAAGTATAACTACAGTGCCAAGTGTTTAAAATAAATGTAAATATATAATAATTTATACTAAATAAATACGTTTTATAAATTTTCAAAATTTATTGCTGCATTTAAAACACTTGCAATGCAAATTTGTAATTTTGTATTGCATGTTGTATTTCAGGTTCATAAAAATTATGACTGCTAAACATTGATGACCACTCATAATGATGTGATTAAAAGTAATTAAAATGCTTCTAATTTTAGGATAAGAAAGGCGTAGCAGGGAAGACAATACAACCGGAGAGACGGACTCTTTACCACAGGCACATGCGGCCATCCACCATACTGGCAAAAAGTATTTTAGAAGGTAAGTTACAGAGTTTAAAACAACATGTAGAACCTACATATGGATAAAATCTTATATACAATAGAATGTCTATATTTGTACACTCTTTATGTAATAATCCTTTTTCATCTCTTTGTTTCATCTTTTCTCTCACTTTTCAAGCTAATAAAATGCCTTTTTTTACCTTCAAGCCTTCAGCTTTACTTGGATTTCTGAACTTTTCTTACAATTCTCTTCATTTGGGAGATGTTAATGCAGTAAGGATTGCTTATTTAGATGTTTTTTATGCATGCAGTAGTTCAATTACTAAATGTAAAAATACTATGATTTACAACTATTTTATATTGGGCAATCAAAATTTTACTAAATTACTGTTTATTTAAAAAGCTCACAATCTAATCAGAATTTTCTGTTAGGTTACCGTCCTTCCCAGTCGGACCCTTTCATGGCTGTGAGTCCAGCTCTGCCGCCTCCACTTAGTGACCGTATGAGGAAGAGACGTGCCTTTGCTGACAAAGAGCTGGAGACCATTATGCTAGAGCGGGAATACAAAGAGCGTGAACTCATTGAGTCCAATCAGTCTGCATCTCTGTTCATGCCAGGAAATGTGGTTCATGCTGCAGAGTATAATTCTTACAAGTCAGCCTTCTCCTCGTCGTCTGCTCCCAGTGCTGCAAATGAAGCACCATCCAAGGAGCTGTGTGGTTTTCTGCCAGGGTGTATGGACCTTCCACTAGGTTATGGAACATCTAGTGGTGCGGCCAATGTTGAACTTATTTCATCTAACGTGAGCGTGGCCACTACATATCGACAGTACCCTCTTTCACCTCGTTTCGTCATGTGGCCGAGGGCCAGCAACAATCTGGGTGATGCATTGCTTTATCAACAGTGCCTTCTGAATGCCACAGCAGTCCAGAACCTTAAACCTGGTGCTGTCTGGGACCCCAAGATGATGCCCTCAAGTGAAAGCCACTCGCCTGAGCAAGATTCTTCATCATCTGCTGTCTCTAGGCTTGAGGGTTCCCGGCTCGCTCTGGATCTGAATGAAGTTCAGCCTGGAGAGTCGCAGACAGGGCAGAACATCAGAAATGGCTCAGCATTTTCTCCTCCCAAGAAAGTATTTGGGACATCATTTTCCAATGGCTTACTTCCTCCAGGAGCCCATGAGCATTTGTTGAACAAAATCAGCAAAGATAGTACCAAGCAAACACTGTCCATGAAACTCAACTCTTTTCACTCACTGATTCAACAGACACTAAATGAGAAGGGTGCTGAGCAGAAAAGCCCATACTCTAAAGAACTGCTAGAAGAGGCCACTAGAAAGTACAGAGACATTACAGCTAAGGATACAGCTTGCATTAAAAGCTCGGAGAGAGCAGTTAAAGACTTTATTGTTAAGCCAGCTTGCACAAAGATTTCTTTGAATGAGCCATTGTCATTTTCCGTAGAAGCCATTTTAAAACGACCCTCGTTGCCAGTAAATCGAGCATCACAATAAGGTTGCTTGTAATAGACCAAATGTACCTCTGGACTTACATTTCAACATGCTGTATATTTATCATTATCTGTTTAAGCAATATATTTTCACATTGCTGGTTGCATTTATGGCACATGCACATGCATTTATTCTTTCATATTACATAGTCTTTTCAACTTATTTTATGATTTTGTAAATAACTATGTACATTATATAATATGCAGTAATGACATGTGTAGAGTATTTAAATGCATTGATAATTTTTACTTAAAATCATTCAATAAAATGAAATTAAAAATCATAAATCTCTTTGTGCCTGTGATATATTCAGATATTTTTTTTCCACGAAATTCTACATTATTACAATACTATACAACCATGATCCAATTTATATTTTATTGAGAGCATTTACCTTCAGTAAATGAATAAAATAATTATTTTTACATAAAACAATACAATATTTACATTTACAATCTATATTTTTTGGTAAGTACATATAACCTTAACTTTCTATGAATCTATGAAAATCTATGAAATTGATTAATTTCTTTGTAGGGATATATATTATTCTATATATACTATTCTGATTATATTACCAGTACTTCTAATACATCCTTTTAGTATCACTGAAATAAGTTTTACAAATATCACAAAACCTTTGAGTGTTTTTTTCAGGAATAAAATGTGTCAAAATAATTAAACATCACTCACTTTCAAAACCTTAAATCGAAAACAAAATCGGATACAATCCAACAATAATATTTATAAGAATATTTATTTATGAAATATGTTTTAACTCTAATTCTTTGGAAAAAACATACATAAAAAGTATAGTGTTTGAAATGTATTTTATAAGAAGGTTCAAACATAGCACAAAATGTCAACAATATACGTATGATCAAATGCAGCTGAAATATATGTGTTTAACTAAATATGTAGCCATTTATCTGTGCATGAGACGATTTAAGCAACAGACTTGAAACACCTGCTCTAGACATGAATTGTGTGAATATGTATCACAGATGCTAACTTCTCGTATTTTTACTGAAACTTAAGATACTCATAATTTGTCAGTTTTACAATACTCAAATTCTTCTCCTCTAAAATGCTTTGAGCGCCCTGTTGGCTGTAGACACGTGTCAGAGCAGTCCTAATATAGAGGCAAAATATAGAGAAATTGTTTACTTTCTTAGCTTTCATTTGTAAACTTTCTCGTGGGAATCTAGTCATTAAACAAGGACACAGCACACTACATTGACTAGATATAAGCATAAACAAACCATGTGTCATCAGGTTAAAGATAAGCCTGATGGCTGTAGATAAAAATCATTTAAAAGTAGACATGTAAAGAACACACCAAGTGTTAAATGTATTCCCTGGCTTGACTGCTTTCCCCTATCCCTGATTATCTTTGCAGACATAATAATGGCTATAGTGGATGGATCAAGACCCCTTGGCAGTTTCCATCTTGTTCATGGACGACCATTCTGTGTAAAACTTCTTTCTTCTTTGGCGCTAATATATTTACTGTAAACAATTCCTTTAAATAGCCCGAACCCCAAATAGCACAGAGATATTTGTCTATTTATGGTGCAAATAAGTATAGGCTAGCAAAGATACATGAGCTTGTAGAAGCAAAGTGTTTGGAGATGCTAACCGCTACAGATACAGATCTGCTGATGCCATCAAGACAGATGAGCTTCATTCCCAAAGTGTCGAATTTAGCACGTTAGCACTCTCGCTAGCATCACAATTGTTGCTGTTCAGCTCTTGTTACCGTCCTTTCTCGTGTTCAGTAAAACACGATGACTAAAAAAACAAGTTTGTAATTTCTGTTTGGTATAGTCAATGCTAAAGCAGCCCCGAGCACCAAGGTGCAGCTGTTTTTCTCATTAAAAATTTTACATCCATAAATGTTTTATTTTGTTTGTTTTCATTAACTTATAATAGATTGTTGATATATTAACATTCATCCTTTGTTGCTTAGAGTCAATAAGTTCAATATTTTAAAGACTTTTGAAAAACACTAACATTGACTAACACTGACTAATGGCTTGTGCTAATTCATTTTAAGTGAACTAGTTCAGTTTTCAGTTCATACTATTTGAAATGATAGATAAATTTAAACTTTATTTGTTTAAGTTCACAGCTCCAAAATGAATTAGTTTACATTCATTGTTTTTTTCCTCCTCAATAAATAAGCAGCTTATCTTAAACCTCTTCTACCCAGCCAACACGAATACATTTTAATACTTGAACACCACAGGGTAGATCCAGAATGTGTATTCAGGCACTGGCATAAACATTTACGTCATATCATATCTGTACAAGTGACTTTGTCATCTATTTATATCAAACAAAACAGCAGTATCTCACAATCACATTTATATGCTATTTATCTTAATTTTCGATAAATGAACATTGAAATAATTTATAAAAGGGTACAAAATTTGAGCATGCTTTGTGATCATGGCAAAATAAAAGTGCAAGTTAATAAAGCACTGCAAACCTGATAAGTCATACATTACCTCAGTCTTATAACTGCTGCTTGTAATGTCTTATTCCAAATTTACATCCTTTTATTTGTTCCATTATAGATCAAATCCACTCGTCAAGTCAAGTCAAGTCAACTTTATTTATATAGCGCTTTTTCCAATAGATATTGTCTCAAAGCAACTTTACAAAA
>JAOTRQ010000017.1:753563-766817 GCA_028565875.1 Hoplisoma paleatum | reverse complement strand
GCATTAGTTGGTACCCCAAAAGTAGCCCGCAGCTTCAAAAAGGTTGGTGACCCCTGATGTAAGCATATAATGTCTGCTTTAGAAAGTGAACAAGAAGCTCAAGGTCGGGACACCCTGATAAAACTTGTTGGTTATAACACAAGTTATTGGATAAGGACTGTGGACTTTGTATGTAAATGACTGGCTGGAAAAAGAATTGGTCAATGCAAGAACTTAAGTTGAAATGGACATCCAGCAATATATGTACTGGGTTTTTTTATTTCCTCTGTGTCACAGTCTCATTGTGGACTCTGCATGCTCACATTAAAAAACGTCACTAAAATAGCCTTCTTTCACCTAAATTGCATCATCCTGTAGCATGCCTCTGTACTGGATTTGGTGGCTGAGACATTGATACACGCCATCATCACTTCCAGACTGGACTTCTGTAACTCCGTTTAAGTCGGGCTCTTTTCTAGAAGCCTAAAGAAGTTGCAGTATGTGCAGCATCAGGACATGGGAACACATCAGTCCAATATTAAGAGCTACACTGGCTTACAGTCCAGTATAAGTACAAAATAATGCTCTGTTTTCAAATTCCTATATGGTTTGGCATCTCTGTATATTTCCGCCATGCTGTCTGCATATTGTCGATCACGATCACTTTGTTTAGCAGATGCTTATTTCCTGTCTGCTGAAATTTCTTGCATGGGAGTTTTGTTAGTTTATCATTGCAGTTCGGAAAATCGCAGGACAGGATCAAACTCTGTGAAATTATGGTGCGATCCATTAGTTGCCCTCCCCAGTAGTAGATGACGTACAATCTCAAAAGTGTACACAATGTCGTTTTCAGTGTTCACTTTGTGTTTTAGGTGGTCTGTAAATACCTGGAGAACCCTGTGTTGTTTGAAAGAGAGGGGGTTGGTCTAGTAAAGTTTGATATCCGCTACATGGTGTTGCTACGTTCTGCACAGCCTCTGAAGCTCTTCGCTTACAACGTTTTCTGGTAGCGTTTTGCGAACAGGTAATTCCTCCACCTCACAAATAGTATTTTACCTATTGGGAATGTTTTCTTAGTTTTTTTGGAAACTTGTTGGATTAGGCACACAGGCTAGTCTTAGCTCTTCGTGCTTTTTATGAGCCTTGGTCTCTTGCTGCCTAATATATACCACCTACCAACAGGTAGCATGACAGTGTGTACAACTGTACACAATTCCACTTTATATGTGGAAGTTTTCTTAATATGTGGAACCAACAAAAAGTTTTCTGATGTGCTTAACCTTTGGCTCTTCAGGCCTTTCTCTTTGGATAATTTAGATGATTACCAAAAGCACTACACCGTGATGAACTACACTGAAGGTGCTCCGCTGAAGCAGGTGAGAATATTAAAGTCCTGACAATACATCGAAATGGTGCATCATTTTTGCACATGTAAACTTTGTAAGATTTCTCTTTACTGAACAGTAAGTCTTCCAAATATACTCTAGAAACCGATTATATAAATATTTTTATATATATTATATTATAAATTATATTCCTACAATTATCCTAATCAGAATATTTAATGAATTGAATATACAAACGTACCGTTTTTGTTCTTTGTGTTATATGTGAGTGCCTTCTGTACTCAAGCACATATTTCATTCTTCACTCAGTACAGTAAACCTGTTCGTTGGTTTTTGTAAATAATAATGGTTTAGGGTTGTTTTGGAAATTTCCTGTAAACATGTGGAAAGACAAACACACATACACGAAGTACCAAAACACTGGATTTAATTCTTCCAAGACATTAATACAAAGCAAAAAGCGTTGGAAAAATGCAGATGAAGTCTGTCATTCGTCTTCCGTTTTTATACTGCACAACATACACAGAAAAACACCCCCACATAATTAATCATCCAATCCTCGATGATCACACATACACACATGCAATTTTTCTAGCTTTGGTAGACAATTCTTCAAGGTTGACCTTGGGCCCCTGGGGAGAAGGCATAACTCCTTATCTAGCTTTGCTTTACTTAAAGAAACTGTCTGACTTAACTAAAGAGATTTAATATTGTAATAAACCAAGGAATGTATAAGTCTTGAAATACAAATCATCAAACACATTTTACTATGAGTAATATAACATTTTACATATTAATGATTACCACACTCTCGTATTAATATACCTTCATATGTGAGTAAATATCATCTTAATAATCTCTAAAGGATATCTACTTTAAGTAAAGAGATATAATAACGTATATGTCTATAATAATGTAATGTCCTCATATGAAGACGCAGGGTCCAGAGGACGCAGGGTACAGAGGTTAAACATTGTACATTTTATCATCTGTTTCTGTATGAACAGTTATAACAGGTCAGATCCAGACCGTGAGGTTTACAGTGGAATCAGTTCAGAACCTGAATGATCCTGTAGTAAAGGCAGCACTCCTGGAGAAGGTGAGTCTCGTTCTCTAAAGTTCTGGACATGATCAGCAGAAGCTTCCAGTGCCCATCAATCTCTGATCCACAGACTGTCCTCATCATCTACTGCTGGATTTACTTTCATCATCCTGCACCAGTTCCTAACAAAATCATGTTCTGTTCTTCAGATCCTGCAGAAACTGATGCAGCATGGAATGGACCAGAACATCATGGTGAAGTGGAAGAATTAACCAGGTGGAGACGTCTTCCACAAGACTGAAAATGGAGCATCATCATCGAAGTTAAAAATGTAAAGAAATACTTTTAATTAATTAATTATTAGATGCAGATAAGCAGAATGAATCTGATTACTATCCTACACTTTACTGTTTACTTTTAAGCAATTTGCATAAACATTTATCCAAAGCAACGTATAGTTACAACTGAACACCATTTTTGAGAAATCAAGGGTTAAGGTCCTGCTCAAAGGCCCAACCGTGGCCACTGGTGGTAGTGGGGTATTAAACCGGTGACCTTTTGATCTCCACTCCAGTACTTTAACCACTAAGTTCTTCATTTTGTTTGGAATAAATTTAAATTAAAAAGTATATACAACTTTTGTATGAATATAGTGCAGTAATTATACGAGGATTAAAATGTATGACAGAAACATAAGTAGATTGGCTCGAGTACAAAGATTAAATTGCCTCATTTAGTAATGCCTCTTAAACCCCACTTGGTCAGAACTAGACTTCTAATCAAGTTTTCATGTTTTATTACTTGTTTTGTGTATTTATTTTAGATAAAGAGAGGGTGTGATAACTTTAACATGGTATAATTTAATGACTTTCTGTAGGGCTTGTTGTATCTTTATTAATTTCTTGACTCTTGTTTCTACATGACGTAAATATAAACATAAATAAATACACTGTAAGTTAAACCACTCATTTTTATGTATGTTGTTAAACTTGTAGTAAAAATTTTAATGGTCTAATAAAAGAGTCGATACATTGATTCAAATGTTGTTGTTTTGTTTTGTTTTTTTTACCAGGATTTTAATGGTTGGTTAAATTCAAGGCAGACACAATTTTATATCAAAGACAATTTTGTTTTGTCAAATCTTCTCACTAGACGTGGGATGAAAATGCAAACTCCAATTAACAATTCATGACCAGTGAGATCAGCCATATTAGGAACATTAACATCTTAGATATGATATCTTATAAATAATTATGATATCAATCTTAATGAAGCTAACGCTCCAGGTTTTTACCAAAATTGAAAATCTCTAAAGTATTAGGAATGTTAGAATTTCCCTCATCACCCTTAAATCGTTTAAAATAAATGCAAAAGAGAGACATTATGAGTTTGGGTGCCACTTAAACAACATGTTAATTCACACACAATAATGTGAAAAAAGCGTTTGGGACTGTAAAAGACAAAAAAAGAAAGAAAAAAAGAAAACACAGACTCTTGGAACGTCAAATATTTTTTTAAAGAAGCAATTGATTTTTTTTATGGAAGCCCATTCCTGCCACCTAAAAAAAAAAAAAAAAACAAGACCATATTTTTTCTCATTACTAAGTCAATTGCTGTCTCATTATTTTGAGATAATAAGTCATTACTTTGCGATACTAAGTCATTGTTTTGAGATAATAAGTCATTATTTTGAGATACTAATAATAATCAAGAACGCAAGTGAAGGTTTACAGACTCTCTCAGTCATGATCACACACTACACTACACAACACACGTTTTGTAAATATAGAACTACAAAGTGTTCTGGATGTTATTTGTAGTTCTGTGTATTTGGTGTTCTAGAAAACAGCTTGATTTTTAGCTAAAGTTTGCTTTGTTCACAAACCAATAGAAGGCGCTATTGTTGCATGTTTCTTTCATGTGTAAATTTTGCATAGTTCCACAGCAAATTCGAAATTCAAGCTATTTCACAAAACTTATACACAGAAATATATGATACATATAAAACACTTTGTAGTCACACCATGACTTAGTATCTCAAAATAACGACTTAGTATCTCAAAATACAACGACTTAGTAAGAGGAAATAATGAGATAGCAATTGACTTAATAATGAGAATAAAATATGTGCTGATTTTTTTATTTATTTTGCGTTGGTTTCCAGCACTCTGGGCATTAAAGAGAGACCTGTAACCTACTCCACAGAAACACTGTTGAGATACTTGGGGTGGGCATGGGGATTGATAGCAGTCCACAGAGCACGCAAAATGTGGGTATGATAGGAAACGAGTAAAAAAAATGCTTTACTGTCTGAAATACATTTAAATTCAACTACGCCAATGTAAATACAGTTTTCCACTGTATAGCACAAGTAATTTACTGTAAGTATCAACTGTAATGAGCATGTCAGCACATCTTGTCAAAGAGACACACAGTAGTCTGATATTGTAGTGTGTTGTAGTATAAAAGACCTAATAGAGTATCGTGTGTCAGCTAAGTTTAATGGGAAGAAATGACGTAGGCTAGTCTCAGTTTTTTTGGTGTATGTGGTTTACAAACTGATTCATTTATCAGCCCTATTATCATTGTTATTATAATATAACATTGCATTTTATCCAATGTGACTTACAATGAGCAGACAGGGTTAATGATCTTTGCTCAAAGATCCAGCAGTGTAGCAGAGTGTAGCAGAGCCTGGATTTGAACCCCCAACCTTTGGGTTCCCAGCCCAACGCTCTACCCACTAGGCTACACTCTCCTGTGCAGGCTAAGTAAATATATGATAATGATACAGCGTGAAACTGCCACTCAGGATAAATCTATATGAATTATATCACAGCTTTTATATTTTCAGCATTTAGGAGGCACATTTATTCAAAGCAACTTACATTAATTACACAATAGAATCTGAGCAACAGTGGGTTAAGGGCCTTGCTCAAGACCTACTAATGCAACCAATAAATGGTGAGGTCCTTTGGATTCCTAGCCTCGTACCCTAATCACTATGCTACGTTAGGCCCAGCATTTTTTAACCTCCCTCTTCTTGACATCTTTTTAATGGAAAAACATCCCTTCTACATTATTGTTGCTAATCTTAATCTTAAAACCTTTCATTGTATTGTTATTTTATTAGAATTCTAGTTATAGTTATTGGTTAGTAGTGTTTAATTATTAGCATTAATTTTGCATGAATAAATAAATAAATTGCATAACATCAGTCTTAGCATGTTATTTAAAATTAAATGGAAATTAAACATTTCCAAGTCTTCCATTAAGTGACTGATTTACTAAAATACTTGATACTTAACAAACAGCAGCATCAGACAATCATTAATGGCCCAAAGTAATCAGGGCAACATTACATTGAACTTCACTGTTTTACAATTATACAAACAGATTCTAATCTATACTAAGCACTTCTAAAGCATGAAAATCCCTGCAAACATTTGGTGCAAAAACTTCTAGAAGTGGGGAATTTTTTCAAAATAAAACTATAAAGCTAAAACTATACCAACAGGACTCTACATGTTTCCACTAGTCTATAGATCCTGTTGTATTTTTAGGAATTGGTAAGTGCTGTTGCGAATTTTAACTTACTAATTCTAATGCTTTAACAGACTGCATAAACTGTGATCTAACAGTATAAAAGTGATCTGAATTTTCATTTTGACATGGACATTTGAAAGTGGAAGCTCAAAGAACATCAATCCATCACTGGGTCCATGCTGATTAGACAACTGGATCAGTCGAGTACACAAAATAGACTGCTTGAAAAAAAGGGACGTGGATTACAGACCATTGGCAATGAATCATTCCTTGTTCCCCTACACTAACCCACAATATGAATAAGATGTATAGCCTATATTTGTCTGCTTGCTTCATTTACTTCTCACAGGGTGCCTTATTGTTGGAAATGACTTTACTTAAGCCACTGTTAATCACAGCTCTCTGTTGTGTGATATTTTCCTTGGTTTGTTTGCCTTTTTGATGTGTTCTCTCCTGTTGAGTGTGTTTACTCCCGGTGGGTTGTTAAACTACAGAGGCCTCAGCTGGAGAAAGCAGATGTTCTTCTTAGCTCGGTCAGTGGCCGTCTGTTTTGATACATTGAGGCTCTAATGCTGCATTTGACTTTCCTTGGAACAGGGAAGTTGGATTTCAACTTTTACAACAATGATATTTAACTCTGTTCAAGCCACAATGTGGGAAAGGTGAATACCAGTTTATTAGTCCATAGATTAAACCAACTACTATGTCTGCATGTTGATTGCTCTAAATAATTGGTATTCTTTTTTTAATTAACACATAGAAGATGTAAAGAAGTAAAAGGGATCAATAGAACAATAGTCAAACAACAGTCTCTGTCTATCACCGAGACCATTTATTTAAGTAAATTCATGCTTAATGAATTAGTAGATATGATTAGTAGTTTATAGAATTAGAAAGACCTTTCAATAAACCACTATTTTAAAGATTTAAGTAAGCTTAGAAAGTTATTTCTAGTCTCCACTGGTTTGCTTGAATTAAAAAATAAATTTCTTCCGGTGTTAAGCAGAGGCCCCAGGTGGAGTACTGGGATGTTGTACTAAACACCTGTGTGTGAGTCTGCTGGTGAGTTGCTGGGTAGGATGTGGAAGTAATAATGCCACTCTCTAAAACACATTAACTATAAAACAGTAAAAGCTGCCCGATGCCCCACCAGTGACGTAAAGAATTACCAACAGATGTTGAACAAAGCTGTATTTAGCAATTCATGGCCGAAGACAATTCACCAAATTTCTTAGTTGTAAACTTGTTGGACCATGGATCCCTTTTAGGTTTAGAGCTAGTTAAACTAGATTTCCATGTATTCTTTTTGATTTTAAATGCAAGACTTTTTATTATTAAAAGGTTTATGCATTCTTTTGCCAGACTTGCAGATGTTACAAACTTTCAAAAGCAAAAGGCCATTGTATTAAAGAAAAGACCGACCATAAGTTCACTAGACTTTGTGTTGTGAGCTTTGGTCTTTAATGCTTGAGGTTAATAGGGCTTCTGCTACGATGGCTTTTCATGTTCTGTGAACAGTATGCCAAGCCCAACCATAAAAAAGGCAGGCCAGGGAAAGTAGAGTAGTGTAAGATGATGTCTCTGACCTAACATAAGCACTTCCTATAAAAGTTAACACAGAGGATTTGAAGCCTGGCCTTCTTCATAGGAGTGTGAAGATGAATCTTTCCAGACAGACTCACTACTAAAAAAAGCTGCTTCAAGCAAGCTAAGTGTGTCTTCTTCAAGCCAAGATACACCAACCACCAGGTCAACCATTTACAAAAGCTTACCGTAGCAAAGAATCCTCTGAAATCCATAAATTTAAAACTTATCAGGAATGTAGATTGGAATATTTTCAGAAGCACATGCTTCTCTGCTGGTGGTTTCCTTTCTGTCTGGAAGAATACTTCAGACCTCTGTCATTAAGGTCACATAAGGTTTGACAAGAACTTGTGTTTTTGACTTTTAGCCATTTGTGATAACACTGGAGTAGAAAGTAGAAATCTGTAACGTATGTACAGTGATGTGATCTACTGAACTAATCTTGTTCTTGGATACACCAGCTTTTAAAGCTCAGAATAAATCAGTAGTTGGCTGATGTGTTTGTCTTCCTCTTTCCTTTCTTCTTTTTTCCCCTCTCATCTTCTCTTTTTTGTGCTTTCCCACATGTGCTCAATATATCACTTAAAGTGTATCACCTTATCCCTTTGTTTATCATCTCCTAGGATAGCCATGTGGGATCCTCATCTTCTCTTCTTTCCTTTTCCAAAAGTTCTTTTACAAGCGGCTGGTTACTTAGCCTAATGCTTTGCAGCAGCTGAGCTGGTAGCGCACAATGCTAGCTTTAGAATCAAAGGAGAGTTTTGGCTTTTCCTCTGGCCAGGAGATTACCCAATTCAAAAAGAGGCTTGGCCTCACAGTATTAAACTTGAAACAAGCTAATGGATTATTGCTCTGGGTCAGGGTGGATGAATGTGGAAGAATTGACCATGAGCTCTAAAATGTTCTAAAACATTTCATTGGAAAATACATTACCTGATATATGAGTTAGTTCACATAGTAAGAGGAAAAATGTTAACTATTTATTAATAATATTTAAAAGCTGCGTTTAAGATAAGCCATACCCTTTTAGAAAGTCATCAAGGCTGTAGCCATGAATCAAATATCGAGCAGGGTGAAATATGGGAAAGATGTTTGCCATATTAAGAACTGAAAATTGCTCCCAATATATGCAAAGCTAGTAATGAGTCTATGTCTATATTTTTAATTTTTATTGCCCAGCAATAAATAGGCGTCCTGTTCAGGTGATTAGTGTATTCACCTAGTGTGTGACCGTAAATTAGGAGGGGGTTGTAAAAAGGGCTTGTGTTACCTTAAATAATGGATAGATTTAATCTGTTTATTGAAGGGTTTATATTGAGCTATTTCAATGTTATTTACAGCAACTACTCTAAATTAGTATTGAGATCATTAACTAATTATATAAATCTTACATAAAATGTAGCTTTTATAATCAAAAGCATTTTAGGTAATCTTTTAAGAAAGTATTTGTAGAAAAATCCTTACATTGATGTAAAGCCAGACGTAAAGGATGTTACCTCTTATAGTTACCTACTTACCACAGCCAAATTGCTACTGATGCCCCCTTTACCCTCAATTGATCATGGTTTTGTCACAATAGCTTGACAGATTTAAATACCTGGTGTGAGTTTGTTCAGTCGGTTTTCTTGGTCAATTTAGAAAAAAAGTTGTAACTAAATGTTGCAAATATAAATTTAATAAGCACATTGGCAGCTGTTATTATCCAAAATCTAGACAAATGAACTCTGGATTTGCCCAGCAAAAAATATGTGGTACCAGTGCAGTGTATACTTGCTGTCACTGATACATGACAAATTAATAATAAACATTATTTGAAGTTCAAGTGGGCCTTCTTGTTAAGGATTGGTTAGGAACCGAACACCAAATTAGCACACAACCACAGACAAGATGGGCCAGTTGATGAGTTTATTGGCAGAATGTAGAAGCTGATGGCACGAAGAGTTCAAAGAGTGATATCGGACTGAATAAGATGGTAAATGGAGATATGGGGGAGGAGAACTGCGCCCCGGGTGGCGGATATTGGAACTGTCACAGTTCGGGCTTACTGTAGCACTGAGCTCCGGAGAGAGAGCGGTGACGTCAGCCCCCGGAGTGAGTGAGGTACGTGGGAGTACCGGCACGTCCAGGTGTGGATCCGGTGACTGAAACACAGGACAAAAATGAAACAGGAAGCAAAGGAATACACAGAAACAAGCTCGAAACTGACTAAGGAAACAGGAACACGAAACGAACAGGAACAAAAATAACAAGGTAAATCGCTAAACGTATCTACTTAGCTGCTTTTGTCGGACTTAGGAATTGTTGCACGAGTACAAACAACGACCATCTGGCGCGGGCTAGCTTGTTTGGCTTGCTTTTATGCCCTCCTAGTGATTGCCAATTCAGATCCGGTGTGGCAAATCAGCGGCGTTCCAAAATGGCGGTATGTTGCTAGGCGACGAGTGAAACCTAACACTTCTTAACACTTAAATAAAATAAAAAATGATTAATATGTTTCTGTTTCACAATGTTAAACGCTGTCATTTCTGAGTTAGGGATTGAAAGTCGAAATGGAAACTAGTCTGTTTTTAATATTTTCCAATACTGAGGAGGTATTTTGTTCTCTGAAGCTGACAGTTTGATCTTGTGTTGAATTACAGCACAGACACATTATTGTATAGTTGTGACTTCACTTTTCAGATGAACAAATTACGGAGCTAAACTAAGTTACTACCATAGATCAGCATTTTAATTATAATGCTTTACATCCTAATAGTTATATTGCTTCCTTATAGCTTGTATTAAAATAGGTTATAAAATAGAAAAGAGCAACTCCGAGACACTAAGCTGAAGCTTTGTGGTTTGGCTGAATGGTAGCTTAAAGATACAATCTCAACCTTTGATTTATCTGTAACAGGTCCGTCCCACATGCCACGGCTTCTGCTATGACTTAATCCATCCCTGGCTCAGGTTCAAAGTTTACTAAGGGACAGGAGTGTCATTTTGTTTTAGGAAATACAAAATTGTTTGTAGAAAACAGGTGGGTGTTTAAGTAGTGATACAGAGGTTCAGAAGGTGTTCCCTGAATTCGACAATTTCCATGAATTCACCTGTTTTCCATAGTTTTTCTGCGTATTGGTTTGGCCTTCAGCATGGAAAGTTTATGTTTTGTTTAGACTCTAAACGATCTGTGCAAAAACTAGATCATGTTTTCAATGTTTTTGAATAGCAATATGCTGTTTAAGGGAATAAAATCAGCTAGTTTTATTGTAACACTACTGGTTCAACTAGTAGTTAGATTATAATCGAATAATATAACGATTTTGAATTAACAAGTGTCACAAAAAAGTGCATTATATCTGTGTCAATGATATCTATATAATTGAGCTATAATAAAATGTAACATATTCAACATATAATATAAACTATGTTTCTAAACAACAAATTATTTTTAAATGATCAAATATTAATTAAATTGTCTGGCTTAGAGACAAAAAAATTAAATTTATTGTATTGTGGAGGTCACCACAGCAGATCATGATTTGTGACCCACATTATCTATTGGTTATGATTTTCCCCCCATCGGATACTCTACCTGATGCAGCCTGGTGGCAAAGCCGAGCTGGCATGGAATTTGAGTACAATAATAATATAAGTCTGACATCAAATTATAGCTTTACAGCCACTCATCTAAATTGCTGTGACAGTCTTGATCTCTAATATATTACATCTAAAAGATCTGCACATGTAGGCGCATCTAACAATATAAAGGTGTTAGCACGGGCAATTTGACTGTGACTACACATTCCACTACATAGAATTGGAATGTGCTGTGTGTTTGGAGACATTCACCTCATCCCTGGTTTCCCTATAGGAGTTTTATATACCAATTCTTATTCATTGCAGTGTTCAACAACCCAGGAGCAATTTATAGATTAACAATGCTTAAGATTAATAAAGCACCATCACATGACAAAACTGATAACCAAATGGCTCTGTGAACAAAACATTGAAATCTAAGGTCCATGGAAACCCCCCAGATTTGACTCCCATTGAGAACCTTTCATCATCGTCTTCAGAAAGAAGGTGGACAAACAGACCCCAAAACTGTGATCGGCTCTAAGGGCTGATTAGGCAATAATGGATTGCCACCTTTCAAGATTTTGCCAAGAAATTGTTATCAGCTTGTCGAGGTGAATTACAGAAGTCTTATAAAAGAAATGCTAACACTGTAAATAAGTATTTGCTTAAACTGGATGTATTTGCCAATATTTTTAAAATAATGTATGGCATGCTTATACATATACTTCATTATGTGATATAAACATCTCACAAATAGTCCTAAAAAACGAAGGCAGCAAAACTTCATGAAAACTAACATTTGTGACATTCTTAAAACTTTTGGTCACGACTGTAATGTGATGGCTTTATGGCAAAACTTCTACTGAACAACTGAATTGTTTGTATAGTATACAATATCATCATACAACCTGTTCGTGCGTTATTATGTAAATGTAAACATCTGTTCCAGTGGTTTCTAATTTGATTATTTGCTGGAAAAATATTTCGTAAGCTGCCGCAATTCATATTTATTTACTAATTATAATCAAAACCATGAGTGCAATACAATCAATAAAATATTCTATGTGGTATCATTGTTGATACTGGATTATACCACTCGTGTTTTGTTGTTCCTGTGATGTTTCCAACCTGTTATGCTAATGTTTATGAAAATGCGTCAATTATAAACCGGCATGCAATTTAGAGCATGCAAACTGTTTAGAGGCAAAATATTAGTGTACACCACAACAACACACAAAAACAAATAACCAGGTGTTGGCACCCAAACCAAAAACACTGACATGAAATTTGAATAACAGAATGTGTTTCTTGGTATGATATCTTTTGTTGACCTGTTTAAATTGTGACTCGGCGTGGATGCGGAGCACCTATTTGTTGCTATTTTACTTTAATTGTTTAAGTGTAAGAGACTGGTTAGTTGGTTTAGTCTTTTTTAGTATACTATAGGTGAGTTTATTTTTCACTTTGGGGTTTCCCCCCCCAAAAAAATCTAAAATATTGTCGACGAAAATAAAATAAAACGTACACAATGAGTTTTTAAAGATTCAATTGTTAACATGATTTGCTGCAGTATTATCACGATAAAAAGTATTTTCTGTACAAACACAACGTTATATATTGCAATATTGAAAATGTTTGATGACAGACTAGGATACAAAAGCAACACAGACCAAGCCAACGCAATGCATTTTGTGTACCTTGGCAAAGTGTTGAATTATCATGTTATTCCCAGTGGAAAATCTTTTTTTTTTTTATCTACCGGTAGTAACTTTATTTGTCTATAAAAGAACAGTGGGGAGGGAGGCAAAGATTTGCTGTGGAGTTCTTTTATTCCATTTTTGATAGTGATATTTAGAGATAGCTCCTGACACAGATCATACTTCAATTTAACTAATCAGGATGTGAACCCCATCAGGCAAATCAAATATTGAGGTTTAAAACGTCTTTAGAAAGTTTTGACTCGGAATTGTACTTTTCAAATTCAATCAAATATATAAAAAAACATGCTCCTTGAAGCTAATTTTTAGAAACATAAATAAATCCATAAATGGGAAGCTTATACTATTTTCTAAAAGCTGTTAACTGGGATAGGTATGAAAATAAATATCAATAAAAATGGTACTACACACACACACACACATACATATATACATATACATACACACATTGTATAAAGCATGAAGTACTATATATATA
>JAOTRQ010000017.1:719733-729785 GCA_028565875.1 Hoplisoma paleatum | reverse complement strand
GTAGCAGAGCCTGGATTTGAACCCCCAACCTTTGGGTTCCCAGACCAACGCTCTACCCACTAGGCTACACTGTCCCAAAAGTTTTGTTCCCATACCGGGAGTCGAACCCGGGCAGCCTGGGTGAAAACCAGGAATCCTAACCGCTAGACCATATGGGAGCATTATGGCATGCTGAACATGCTATATTCATGTATTCATGCTAATAATTAATTTCAAAGATATATTGTTTGAATTTTATTCTTCTGTGTATCAACATGAACATTAGGAGTCCACATGTTCACAGAGTAATCGAGATTTAGTGTGAAATGACCAAGCAATTGTCATCACGGTTAAAACACTTCTTAGCCAATCATATTATGAGGTCAGAACTAACTTTTAAAAGTGTATAAACTTTTATAAAGCCTGGCCCGATAAAGATTGGTACCAGGCCACCTAGTTAATCTCCATTTTTACTGCTTCTACTGCTGGTTGTGTTCATTTGGGAAATGTTTTATGTGCTGACACATGGCTGTCTTCTATAAATTGCACATTATTAAAATTAATTTATGAACTTTGTGGAAACCTATTCGAAGAATCCCAAGTGACAAAACTGTCAATCATTTTTGATCGAGACTGGATTGCCTAGCCAGTACCTGACTCGTTTGACAGCCAACATTTCTATTTCTTTATTACTGGCTTTAAAAAGTCATCACTTTTCTTGTTAGTAATCTTCAGCAGTGGCCAAAAGAGCAACCACAGCACTTTTTTGTAATTTCCTACCATCCATTTTGCTAAAACGGTCATTTTTCATGGGTTGTTTTCAGATACATAATTCCACACAGAGCCAGCAGGGTTCGAAGGTTGGACGGCACTGCATACTTCCGCTCTGATTATTTATGGTATGGAGTGTATTTATGATTGTAACTCTCAAAAAGACGAGTCACATTATCCAATGTAATTACATTAATTACTGTCCACTCCCACCAGGTCTTTAGCAATGTATCATCATCACATTGACATTTCTTTCACTTACATAACGCTTTTATCTAGGTGACTTACTCAAGTGTTGTGGATAGACGATATTTAGTATATTATTAGAATTTTCACTTTGGTAACAACATTTTGAAGTTCTTTTCTTACCACCTTTTTTCCCAATGCATTTTTGTTGTCGCAGCAACTGTTTGGGACAGGAATTTCATTTTAAGTCTTGTTTTGTCCTGTACATATATAGATTTGACAAATAAAGCAACTTGAGCATAAGACTGCATAAAAATTATGTGCATCTTTGCTGATCAATTGTTTAGAATTGAATTTAAATACTTTTACCGCTTTTTACACACATTATTGCTGCATACAAGGACTACACAAGAAGGATGGGTTCTCAAGATTTCTTCCTATAATTTTCAGGGAGTTTTTCCTTGCCACAGTCACCCTCGGCTCAACAGGGGTTTCTGTTCGTCCTGTATTTTGTAAAGTTGCTTTGAGAAAATGTCTATGGTAAAAAGCACTTTATAAATAAAGTTGACTTGATTAGCTAACACACACTAAGGGGCAGCAGTGAGCACACGTGTCTGGCATGGTTTGATGGGCTTACTCTAGGGCACTTCTTTCGTGACCTATAGATCCTCAGAATTAAACCTCCAAACTTCCCAGCACTCTAGTCACCGGGCGATGGCTGCCTCAATGTTTACATAATGTTTAAAGAAAAAACAACTGGTTTGACCACTTTAAGTAAGATCCAAGCTATTATGAAAAAATACAACATGGTGACTTATGAAATGGTGACACCGGTTTTGTATCTCTCTTCAATATGATTTAATTCTTCACTATATTGATGAACTTATATTAACAAAAATTACAGAACCTTGTTTATCTTTTGCTGGGATTTTTATATTAGAATTTGTCTAAACAAAATAATTCTTCAGTGTTTTTACATCTGGTACTGTTCATCTGCATCAACAGTTTTTCACAGTCAGGGTCATATTAAGCGCATTAAGACATAAATACGTATTTTGGCCAGCTCTCTGCTCAGATTCTGATGGTTTTGAATTTCGGATCTCTGGGTGGACTAGTGTTATAGACCACACTGCCACTTGAGCATTAAGCTTCATTGTTTTTAGCTACATGTTTATACAAACATCCACATGAGTAAATTGTCAGAACGGCATAGTAAAACGGTGCATTAAAATATGATAGTCAGTAGTTTTTTTGTGAAAACGTCCACTTCCGCTTGCCGCCTGCTATCCAAAACTCATTCCAAAACCGATGCACCCAACAGGCTTACAACAGTAGCACTAGGAGCAGAACACAGCCTAGGCAAATAAATCACTATTTTATACCATTAACAAGACTAAAATTAGCTGCACACATCATTAAAATAATTCTCAGGTACCTGATGTTTAAAAAGAGACACTATGAACTTTGAAAGTACACAGATAATTTATACTGTTTTTACAGTCAGTAGTGTGATGCAGTTGTCTGGTTGCCAACAACGTGAAAGGGAGTCCCACTAAAGGCCAGTTTACACATCAAATCAACATCAGTCCGACAGAGGGCCTCCACATCCACGCGAACATGATTGATGACCATTTAAACAAGGAAGTGTGCAAAGTTGTAAATAAAGGAGTTGCTGTTTTTAATATGGCAGTGCATTAATGTTTGTAATGTTTTGTTCAGGAGTAAAAATTTAAAAACTTCCATCAGCTTAAATCTACAATGACCTTTCTCACTCTTCGCTAAAATTGGATGGTAAACACAATTGAGTTAGAACCCTCAGAATTATACTGACACAGTTGAGCTGATGGTGTCATCTTGTCTCATGTCAACACAGAAGTATAAATCAGTCTTAAGTCAATTGATGAGCATGAATGAATAAATATGATAGGTGTTATGTGCTCGACAATCAACTTATCGTGACTTTCGTTTCAAATGTCAAGATCCTCAGAACTCCAATGGAGCGTGGAGCCACTTTGAGCCTTATTAACGGTGTAAAAAAGTCATTTGTTAGCATGAATATAAGCTTGTTAAGAGCATCTGCTAAAAGTGCTGAATGGAGATGGGCGATTCCACAATAGATTGTACTCATTATTATGTTTAATACAGCCCAAGTTTATTTCACACCAGAGTTCTGCTAATGTTATGTATCAGTTTTCAGCTTCCCACTCAGTAGCCTTGCTCATATATAAGGGCTTAGTGTGTGATCATTATAAATAGGAAGAATATTCTTCACTACAACAGAGCTAGTAAAACTAAGATGTACCCAAAGTAGTGGCTCAAAGGGTACAAGGTCAAGTGGTTTTGCAGGGCAGCTACTTTTTAGGTTACTTTTTATGCCTGATTGCCAGTTTTAGGGGTTTCTAATTTAAGGCAGTGATGCTTAATGGTTAAGAAACTGGTCTAAAGATCAAAAGTGGATGGATCAAGCCCCACAATCACCAAGTTGCCATTGTTGGGCCCCTGTTTTAAAATGTTGTTTCATTGTAGTTACAAGTTGCTTTGAAAAAAGGCATCAGCTAAATGTTTAAAATGTAAAAGAATTGTTTTAAATAGTTTTAACTTAACCCTGAAATAAAATCTAATCACAAACACAGTATTTGTATTTCATTTAAGAATAATATTAGGAAACATAACTCGTTGTTTTTTTTTTGGTCAGGGTAATCAGCAAGAAATGTATTTGGAACTCGCAGGTAAAGTATACAAGCTGCATATAAAGATTGTAATCTGGCATATTTAATATTATGTATTTACTGTAGAAACAAGGTTATCATATGACAACAGAAACAGGGTTATCACATGACAACTTAGCAAAAACACTACAAACAGGCACTAAAGCTCAGCAAGACCTTGTAAAAGAACTATAAGCTAGACTTCTGTAATGGTAATTGCAGTAGATTGCAGTAATGGATGCTTATTGTTTTGTAACCAGTTTGTTTTCCTTCTTATGTCATCAATTTTAATGTCAGGAGGAAGACGAAGTTCCAGACGATGAAACGCTAAATCAAATGATTGCCCGCAATGAGGAGGAATTTGAACATTTCATGGTAAAAATGGAGAATGATAATTTATTTCCTTGATACTGTTTTTGTAATATAAAAAGAGAACAAAATGCTTTTCATCTGTCCCTGCAGCGCATTGATATGGATAGGCGTAGAGAGGATGCACGAAACCCAAAACGCAAACCTCGTCTGATGGAGGAGGACGAGCTGCCGTCCTGGATCATTAAAGATGATGCCGAAGTAGAGCGCCTCACTTGTGAGGAAGAAAAGGAGAAGATGTTTCCACGTGGGTCACGACATCGCAGGGATGTGGACTATAGTGATGCCCTGACTGAAAAACAATGGCTACGAGTAAGAGCGCCGATCTTTTTTATGTACCGTCTCATTAAGTTTACACATTAATCAACTATTGATTACAGCTGACATGTTATTGGGAATTAACTAATTGCACAAGCAGAATTATTTCATGTTTGGGTTTTGTAAACTTGAGACATGATGACGTGTATTTCTGAACATTCACATTGCTTTAGGTTTTTTGTTACTTAGAAAGCTATACAATGGTGAAAGATTGTAGTTCACTTGATGCTTTGGCTTGGACTTAATGGAATTCTGAATGACTCCTTTAGTCTAGCGGCGATCAGTTTTTTTACACACCTGTTTTTATCTACGCCCAGCTGCAAGCATATCTGTTGCCACACATTTTTATTGTTTACTTTTCTCTGTGTGTCAGTCTCTTTGTCTCTTTATTTCTGTCTCTCTCTAAGTCTCATCGTATCTCACCATGTTTCTCTCTTTTTCTCCATTTTTATATCTGTCTGTCTTTTTACTCTGACTCTCTATTCGTCTGTGTCTGTATTTGTTGCATGTTAGGAGTGGGAGTGTGCTTATGAAGCAAATTTCAATCTTCCTGCATTATTGTAAAAAAATTGTAGTGTTGTTGGAAGAGGGGGGTGGTAGAACAGCAATAGGGAAGATTGCAAGTCTTTCCTGTGAGCAAGATGGCCGCCAACATTTGTTGTTAGAGGCATTGATTGAGGAAACGTGTGGGAGAGTGATGTGAAAGCGTATGCGAATGAAAATAATTAATTGGTGTCTAAAATGAACAAGGTGGTTGTCTGTGTAAAATATCTGGTGGTAACTCGACTAGTTGAAAAACGCATTTTGTAATACCGACAGTAAAGGTAACAATTTCAAACAAGCCAGAACTTTTAAACAATACTGTCATAGAGCAAGAGTTACTAAGATATAGAAAACTAGCTCGTAAGATCACACGGATGCCTCTAAATTGCAAAAAAACATGATGTCATTCCGATGGTTTTAATAGGACCTGTTCTAGAAATCTCATTTAAAGTATTACACAAAGGAAAAATCTTCATGCTGTGTGCAAACACCAGTCTCATGAAGTGTTTTGTAGGTAGGGCATAACAGGTTGAGATGTCCACACAGAACCTAGCATGAAGGTAGCTCAAGCTAGGGTCGGGACCCATACAGCAGAAACTCCAGCTGTTGAGGAAGTCTCAAGAGCAGCAGATAATAAAAGAAACAAAAAGAATGTTAAGATTATTAAGGTGCACAATGAAGACCACGGTGAGGTGCTCAAACCCCAGGTTGTAACTGAAACTGAGCAAGTGGAACAGACAGATGCAGAAATTAGTGAAGTGATGGTAGTAGAATTCATCATGGACCAAAAAGAAGAAATGCAAGATGGCACATCTTTTGGACGTGCTGTCGCTGTTGTATGACACAAACAATATTATGTAATGAGTGAAAATTATGTGGAAAATGGTGGGACTTTCTCTTTTAAGGTATATTTATATGTTTATTTATATGTACCATTATATAACTTTTTAACAGGCTCAGGGTGGTTTTCCTGGAGGAATTTAAGAAACAGACGAGTTGATGTTTTGTTTTTACTTAACACTCATAATGACGACGCAAATGAGGCAGACTTGGAAGATGTGCTGGAAAGGACACAGCTTCTGCAACACATCACTGACAGAGCAGATCTAACCAACTTACATAACACTAACAACATTTCAAAAAAACATATGAAACAAAACAGGGCAGGAGTATCGGTCATACAAGGGTAGGAGTATCAGTCAAAGAGATCTGAAATTGCTAATAAATGTTTATGCTAATAATGGTAGAGTAGGGCAGATCTCCTTCAGAGAGTTAAATACACCTTATGCCACTTTGATTTTAAAAATCTAATATTAATAATGGGACAGGAATGCAAACTAGATTTTACACTAGACAGGTAGAGTGAAGAACCTCATTATAAATTTGCAGAAAAATCGAGATATTGGATGAGTTTTTATACAGCTCTGGTCCATACATAGGATTGCGACCCAGCCTGTGCGAACAAGTTAATCAACAACCTACTTAAGCTGAGGGAGGATCAAGCCAACATGCTGGGTGCAAGTCTTGATTTTCAAGAACTTACTGCTGTGGTACAGCAGATGACTCCTTGACGAGCACCAGGGATTGACTGGCTAGCTGATGAAGTTATTTGGGAGTACTCTTGGGCAGGATGTCTCTAATTGTGCTTTCTGTCAGCTGTTCAAGGGTTGTACCATCACTGTTTCCCAAAAAAGGGATCTAGAATTGCTAAAAAAAAAAAAAGGAGACCAGTTTCATTACTTTGTGTCTCTTAAATAGACTAAAAGAATATATGGTTACAATTGTATTGAAAAACCAACCATATTTTGTGTCTGGATAAATTATTATGGACAATTATTATGTTTTTATTGTGTGATGTAATTGATCTGTGCACCTTAAATAAGGGCCGGGAAAGTGTTTGCATTCTGGATTAGGCTTCTATACTCAGACGCCTCATTACTACCCAGTGTTGGCAATTAAATTAATATGTTTGAAAGGCACAATTTGGGGTTTAGGAAATATGCAAATTTGCATAAACTGATCGAAATTAGTCTACACATAGCTGTAAGTAGTTGAGGGTAAGAGTAGACTGAGCTTGGAGAATACACGCCACAAATTAGAACTAAATATGAGGCTGGGAGCAGCATTTTTCCCACTTCGCTGCATTCTTCTGTTTAAGGTAAAAGAAGCTGATCGTGCTGCTTCCTTTAGAACTTTTTTAATCACACTTTACAACTAAGACCTGCCAGTTTTGTGTCCGACATCGCAAAATGGAACCAATTTTAGATCACAGATGTAGTTCCTCAGTTCTTGAGCCGATTGAGTAAAATTCAATGTATCCAATACAATCGATTTATCATCCAGCGCTAGCTACAATGAATGCAGTCCAGTATCACAACATCCACCAAGAGCAGTTTCTCTTAGAATTTTTTAGGAACAAAACATTTTTTGCATGATGGACCTCCATGTCATAAGGCAAAAGTAATAAGTAATGGCTTAGTTATTTACTTCCCAAATATCAAATCCCTTTGAACCTGTAGTCGCTCCTCAAATAGCGGGTGCACAAACAAAAACAGAAATAGTGAGAGGCCAGTAAAGATTTTTGAAACGGATCCAACTGATCTTTGAAACTGATCTTTTGAAAACTGACCCAAACTACAGTTTTAGAAATCAAGGGCAAACACTCTAAATAAGGACTCTTTACATGAACTTAATGTATTTGTCAAATTACAATTTATTTTTTTAAAGATGTATTCAAGACAGACTAAAACTGAAGCAGCAATCTTTGTTACATGCAAAATGAATGCCAATATCTAAACTTGTTGCTACAATTTTTATAGTTGCAATAGGATCCTGAGATTAAGTGTCCTTACATCATAATACTTGCAACCCTTATTTAAAATGTAAACTTCTTTTACATTGTTCGACTGATTACCTTTAGAGTATCTCTTTCTCATTTTAGCACCTGGTATCAGATTTTAGCAAGTGCGCTAAAAGAAAACAGGGTTCAATTGTCATGATGATAATGATGACGCAAGAGATGTAATTTGATTGATCAAGGATCAGTAGGTATCCGTGTGCAGTTTGGTGTGCTTCATTTTCTACTGGGTAGAATTCGTTATTCCAGACGTCATTACCGATGTTCAGCTTAAATGATCTCGAATGCTTTGAACAGGCAAGCAAAACTTGAAAGACTCTGAAGAAAGTGTGGAATTTCTGTTCCAATGGGTTGAAGATTAGCAATAATGGCAGAGGCTCAAGCAATAGTATCTCTTCAAAAAAGATCAAGGAAAATCTTCTGTTGGGGAATGTTCTTTTTGAAATGTCCACTCGGTGGACACAATTATTTTGTACTTCAGTACCGTCTTTACAGAAATCGTCTTTGAAATGATTGGTTTTGTTTTTCAAACATGTGGACCAGGCCTTGCAATTAAGAAAAAAAAAACATGCTCACTTGGGACAGAGGTATCATGGACACAGAGATTTGTTTTGGCAATTGGATACAACAAATGATATTGTAACTCAGTGAGCTCATGATTGGCTCGAAACTTGCTCTCAGATGAAACTTATATGGACCCCACCTGGGGACCGATGCCAGGATCTTCTCGCTCTGACACATTAAATTAGATTTTCTTATTTTTGTGATACAAAAAAAATAGTATTCAGTTTTTTTATATTAGAAGTATATATACATGGAAGTATATTTATATAGAAGTATATTTACAATTTCTAACATATATGAGAATTGTTTTTATAGTGACTGCCAAGAGGTCATCAACCTAGGCTGCCTAATTGGAGGGTTGGATAACGATCTGAATTCTAATTTGCCCCAAAGGTCTGAGGACTGTTTTGGGTCAGGGTTCTTTGCCTTGGTAAGATTAGTTTAGTACGAATTGTAGCTTGTATTCTTTTTTTAAATTTTAATAGCTGATCAGGTTTGTTTTACAGAGTCAGATTACAGAGGTTAAAATAGGTTGATATTTCTTTCTGTTCTCTTTATAAAAAAAGATCCCATTTCTTTCTACAGCACAAACCGCTATGGGGTGCTGCAAGTGTGTAATACTTAGATTCGACCCGGGGTGTTGATGTGAACTGGAAAGTCCTACTACTCCACCTTGGTGTATTTTCTTATATTATATTTTGTTACTCTGCAGGCGATCGAAGATGGCAACCTGGAGGAGATGGAAGAAGAAATCCGATTGAAAAAACGTAAGCGAAGAAGACACACAGACAAAGTTCGACATGAAGATGGAGAAAAAGCCAAGAAGAGAAGAGGCCGTCCTCCAGCCGAGAAGCTCTCTCCTAATCCTCCTAAACTCACCAAACAGATGAACGCTATAGTCGATACAGTCATTAATTACAAAGATGGGTAAGAGCACACATCTGTCTCGTCTGTGATTGGTTAGCATGCGATGAAGTTTTTTGTTTTGAACATCGCACCACATTTTTGCAATTCCAGTCTTGTCTATGGGTTTATTGAATGTGACATAATATCTGGATGTGCTGCAATTTTTTTTATGCTGCTGATGTTTACGATCTCCCGTCAAAAATGTCCATGTCAGGGACTCTGTACTGAATGTCCCTTGCTTTTTTTTAACACCTCCAGCCAGACATTTTATGTCTAGTAATACACTGGCTGCATCTCACTGTCACGTTTGCCTTTTGTCTCTTGACATTCTGTGTAGCATACTAATTACAGCAGAGACTGCGGCACCGTGTCTGACTTGTTAAATGAGTTGTTCACTTTAGGGATTGTATAAACTCCAGAGGGTTCACTTTATATATTAACATGCTTTAAACACAGAAAAATAACATTTAAAATCAGAACAGCAGCATAAGTAAAAGCTAGTTATAAGCATTGGGGTCAAACATTCCTAAATTAGTAAGGCCATTTTTACTGATATTTGTGTTGTGATTATTTAAAAATCATTCAAAATTACAAAATAATTAAGATTATTCAAAAATAATCTTATATTATTTACTTTTATAAACAAATATATGCCAGTTCACCACACCTCTAATTCTTGGGTTCAAACCTCAGAAGTGCTGTTGGGTGTTTATGCCATAAAGAGTAACAGGAAAGAAAAAAAATCATTGAAAAATAGAAAAGGTGAGTGTTTACAGTAGGGCTGTCCGCAAATAATCGATTATTCGTTGGTCGACCAAAAAAATTACTAGTCGGCCAAATTCCATTGGTCG
>JAOTRQ010000017.1:696661-709787 GCA_028565875.1 Hoplisoma paleatum | reverse complement strand
TTTCTAAAGTAACAACAGAGTTCTGATTAAACTACATCTTGTATTAAGAACAGAGAATGTAACACAACACGTGTTGTGTATTACACAGTATTATCATCATTATGGTTTTCCATAGTTGGAGTTCCGATGCAAAGGATGCTGGGAAATGTAGTCGGGATAACGAATACAAATGTTACGGCTCCAAAATGCGATTAATTGCGATAAAATTTTTAACGCGTTAAAGATTTTAATCGTTAAAATCTAAATCGTTAATTTAGATTAATTAATTACAAAGTCCCAGCACTAATATATATATGATCTCCACAATCATTTTGTTTCATCCTTGACAGAGGGACGTTACATCGAATTGTTCCTCAATTCTACATGAACAGAAAAGTGCAGATGTGAGTTTCTTATATCGTCGTATCACATATGATTAGTAAGCAGTCTTATTACCTTTCGTAACACCTGTGCTCTCTATTTAACAGGTGGATGATCGGGATCTTTAGGAAGATGTTTTGTTTGTTTATTGCGATATTTATTTGTGATTAATGTGACCGGAGTCGTTCAAGTTGCTCAGTGAACCATCCATCCATCCATCCAAATTCTAGTTTTACCAGAACTTGGATCTTAATTTAGCGTCACACTTCGATTAACCGGACTGCATGTCTTTGTACTGTGGGAGGAAATGCAACACGAACACAGGGAGAACATGCCAACTTGTGAAATGTTGTGAGGAAATGTAAAAATAAAAAGATTTGGTAGTAGAACGAACAGTACAGCTGTGACATTATACTTTCGTTTCTTGTACGGTACATAAAACGAATAAACGAGTGTTTAGAAGAAATAAGAAATAAACTTTATTTGGATCCGTTACACTTTTAACAGACGTTTTCTTTCATCACGACGACCATCGGCTTTTATTTGCACGGAGCCCAGAGATGATAAATACAGTAAACAGCAAGTGGAGATAATTCAGCATATAAAAGCAAGTCAGAATCAAATAAAAACATGAATTAAAAGCGTCGGTGTTTATATACACAAACGCAATTCAGAAACGCATCACTAGAATTATTTAGAACAGTCGGCATCGGTCACCGTGTGTCTGAGATACACATTATTTATACATGTAGTGTGTACTAACGACAAACTACAACAAAAATACTAGCTTCACGTTAAAAATATATAGATATGAATTTGGCACTAGCACCCCCTGCTGTTTAAATTTTATAAAGACATAATTTTTACATATATAAACGAGCTAGGATGTCATTTTTTCCTCTCGGCTGCTTCTGTATTCTCTGTAGGTGCACCTGCAACCTCGCAGTTACTGCGACAAGTGCTGGACTAGTAATCAGAAGGTTGTCAGTTTCAATCCCACCACTGAAAGCTGTTGAACCCTTAGGGAAGGATTGGAATCTGCACTGAGGGTGCACTGTTACCTATTAGCCACCCCTAAACCATTTCCACCATAAACCGACAGTCCTGACAGGGGAAAAGTGTTATTACATTCTTATGATGCTCCGTTACAGCAGCTCAGTGCCTAAATGTACTGAGCTCTGTTTGGCATTCCGAAATGCTGCCGTTATCCCAGTCTTGGAATACACACGGCTCTGACCTGGTGCCGCGGCACTGAACTCGAGTCTCGCGGGAGGTGAAACGGATCGATCAGGACGGGGTGGAGGCGTACTGCTGAAGTAACTGGGCGTGGCACCGGTCGCACACGGGTTCCGGGGTGATGGACGACGGCAGGGGGAGTTCGTTCATCATGCAGCTCTCGCAGAACACACCTCTGCAGTTTTTACACTCCTGCTGGAACGACATCAGGAAGAACCATCGACACCCGAAATAATCGATACGGATCAATTTACTGATCTTTAGCAACTAATATATTAGAAAATAACACCGGATGTTTTATATTTTGAGTCGATTTATAGTTTATATCTCATTGTTATGAGCATTAGGAAGCTGCTCATAATGTTTTGCTTGATCTGTAGATGATAAGCTTGGTACCTGCGGTCTGGTTAGAGAGTCACACTTAGTGCAGACACACATTTCTGATTCCTCGTGCAAACACTGATCCTAATGAAAGCAGAAAATAAACTTCAGGACCTCTATTGTTCCACACATTCAGCCCAGATGGTGATACGACACGGTTAACGTACCTGCTGCTCTTCTGGTGCCAGAGACCTAGTTAAAGAAAGGAAAGATTTTTAATTCATCGTCTTGTGGATCGATTTACAATTTAAATTAAAATAAAGACGGCAAAACTTTTGGAGTCAAGTGTCCACATACTTTTGGTCGTATATTGTTTATTATTAGGTGTTTGTAGATGAGAAGAAGCCGGATACTTCAGACTTACAAACTTGAGCCGACACTCGTCTTCTCCTCCAGGACATTTTGAAGTGCGTCGTTCTCGTTTCTCACCGCTTCCAGTTCCTAAAAGATCGTTTACATTTAACCGATCAGTCGTTATGACGACCGTACAATAATTAGGGATTTAGTCCTCATTAGTCGCATTGTTACACCCACTGTGTTTAATTTAAATAATTAACTTACATTTTTAACATTTAATGCCTGATATTACGAGTTACGCTGTACATGAAGACCAGGATTCCGTTGCAAGTTGCAGGACAAAAAAATCCACACAAACGCCCCCTTGTGGCCGTATTACACTACACTTTTCCAAACCACCGTAGGACCAGACTATCCCCAGATTTATAAACGCGTTTCATGTGGGTGCGTCGTCTCTCACCTTTCTTATGTCCTGCATCGGGTCTCTGTGTAGAACGTCTTTTCCTAACAGGGTATCTGAACTGGAAGCTCCTCGTCGCTCCCGCTCCTTCCTCAGCTCCTGCTCCAGACTCCTCCTGCCGAGAGTCAGAGAGGCTTCAGCGTTGTTTTAGATACGTAACTAATACATACTGAAACCAAACGTGCAGGATTATACGACGCATGCTGTGTGTTTATTATCCGACTTCTTCACTTAGGAATCGAACCCGGGACCTTTTAGGTAATGCTACAAAACCACCTAGTGGTGCGCTGCTGCTGCTGCATGATAATGGTTAAAATTAAGATGGAAACTGATAATAAATATTGTTTTTCTTTACACGTTTTCTGTCAACATATAAACACACCGTTCATAACAAACAATAAAATGCGGTTGTTTAACTTATAATGCAATATTAAATAAATATATATATATGTTTTTAGTTTTGGCTTGTGTTATTTATTGTATTTATATCATGCGCACCTCCGCTTGTGTAATCGCTCCACGTCCTGCTGGAGACTCTCGATCTTGTCCCCGAACTCCTGCTTGAAGAGTCGGTTGGCCTCCTCGGCCTCGTCCCTCTGCTTCTCTGCCTGCTTACATCTGTGTTCGAGCCAGACGAACTCAATGAGGTCAAACAAAATGAGAACGGAAAAGCATGATGGGGAGGAGAAGCATAAACAAACGCTAAAAAACAAACTAGAGAAAGAAGAAGTGAGAGAAGGGAGAGGAGGTGATGATGATGATGATGATGAAGGAAGTCCAGGAGTCAGAAGTGATTGATTTTGAACGTTATATTTTATTTCGCTTTTGTTCTACAGTTTACATCGATTAATAAAGTCCGCGTACACTTCGGTCAATCAGCCAAACTTACAAACAAAACAACATTGAGGAAATCTGAAGGAGTTTCGACGTCGTCGTTTGATTCGGGACGTAACGAATCATAAAGAATCGATTCACTCGGAGGACAATTTGTTTTTTTCTTAGCTTAAGGTGATATATTGTTTAAACAAATAACAGAAGATCCAGAAATTACTAAAGAAAACTCTTGACTTTAAAGTGTAAATTAAAAAAAGGTCTTATGACGCCTGCTTGTGTTTATAATAGGTGAGTGTTTAGATGTCATTTAGGCACATGATGACCCCCTTCCGAGTTTAAACCTGGACCTAATCTGTCCTGAGTATTCACCCGCCATGTAAAGTCAATTGCATAATTCTAAAATGTTCCAGGTAAAAAAAAAAAAAGATTTCGGGTCTATTGTGAGTAAAATGTTGGTTAAACCCGGACGATTATTCAAGTCTTAAAACAACTAAACATGGAACTGCTTTGCTGTTTACTGCTGCGTTAAACTCTGACCCGGAACCACAAGAATGAAACTACTGGAGAGAGAAAGATAGACGAGCCTGTCAGTAGGGGGCGCTAGTTAAACTTGAAGCAAAAGTATTGGTGTGAGGGAGGAACTGCGAGGTCTCGGATGTCTCGTCATGAGGAGGAAAATCTACTGCTGCTTCGGGAAGAGTTTTCCTGCGGCTGAGTTGAGAGTGCGTGCTTGCTTGAGCAGATCTCTCTCACTGTGTGTGTCGTGTGTTTGTGTGTGTGTGTGTGTGTGTGTGTATGAGGGGGGGATGATAAAGAGGGAACAAAAGAGTGACGGCAAAATGACAAGAGAGAGAGAGACAGAAGAAAGATTAAATACCAACATTCAATCAGAGAAAAAAAGAGAAACAGCAAGAGAGAGAGAGAGACAGAGAGAGAGAGAGAGACAGAGAGAGAGAGAGAGAGACAGAGAGAGAGAGAGACTGGTCCTGTCCATATAAATAAACAGATAGATACGTACTGTTGGTAAACAGACAGACACGGAAAGACCGACAGGCAGACAAACAGAAAGAAAGACAAGCAATCATGACAGACAGAGACAGACGCAGTAGCTAGATATAGCGAGACAAAGACAGACAGGTAGATTTAAATAGATACACACACACACACAGACAGACAGATAACATCGAGCAGAAGTGTAAACAGTCGCACTGTGCAAACGGAACAGAAGCTTGTACAGATTATTAATATTGTCTGTTTATAAATCAAGTTATTCACATATATACAATATCTAAATACTATAAACATGTAATAATAGTAATATAAATGTACTATAAACATGTAATATAAGTGTGTAATAATAAAAACAGATTCTGTATTCATTACTGTTATTATAAATCAGAATAAAGAGTAGTAGTCAGCAATAAAGTGCAGGAGCAAACGGGAGCAGATTGGTGGAAAAGTTCCAGTTTGTACAAGATCTCGTGTTTGTTTGTTTGTTTGTTTACCTGTTCTCCAGTTGTTTAATGGTATTCGCCATCTGGTTGGTTTTCTCTTCGAATCGACTGATGGTCTCATTTTTGTGTTTCATGCTGCTGTCTGAGCTCTACAGGAGACACCAGAGATTACTGCGCTCGTCCCGTTTACACAAACACGTCTGATGGGATTTTAATGGAAATGTTTGTTTAGGGAAGAAACCGAAAGTCTCGGTACCTGTGATTTATGGGAAAGCTCGTAGTTGATCCTGCGCAGATCGTCCAGCTGCTGTCGGAGCTCCGTCAGCGCGTCGTGTTTCTCACACACGTCCTTCTCCAGCATCTTCATGGAGAGCTCCATCTCCTGTCTCATCCCGATCTGCACCTCCAGCTCCTTCTCCACGTCCTAAACGTTCAATCAGAGCACATGATGCATCATAACGTTTTACACTGATGACATGTTGCCCGGCCGTTACCGAGTCCACATCGTCACTTTATACGCTTTGCTTTTACCAGTCTGAGCTGAGTTTCCTCCTTTAGCTGTTTACGAGTCTCCCCGAGTACCTGACCGTCTGCTGCTCCGTCTGCTTTTGATGTCTGCGACACACACACAGACAAATTTGTCGCGTTACACGTCGGACATATTATTTAAGATGTCATTTTTCTCTTACTATTTCCAGCGCAGTACCTTCCGAGAGGACTCGGCGAGGGAAGAGCTTTCATCCTTCATCCTCTCCACGTCCTCTTGCAGCGTGATTATTCTGTTATTTGCGACGGCGAGCTGGTGCAGCCAAAGAGAAAAGAAAGAAAAACACTTTAAGCGGTGTTTAACAGTGATGATTCGCTTGGTCATGACTGTGGTGATGAAAGTTCGGCGTCACCTCCTCTGTCAGTTTCGTGTTGGATTTCTCCAGCGCATCAACTTTGGCTTGTAGATTATTCACAGAAGCGCTGGGTGGAGAGAGAAAAGAATGTGATACGCGATGTTTACGTAAGTCTAAGAAATCTGGGGGGTCTAGCTCACGTGTGTGTGTGTGTGTGTGTAAGACGTCTGTTCTACCTTAAATGTCTGTTGAGCTCTTCCACGTAATTCTTCTGGTCGAGGATGGCTGTGATTTGTCCGTCACTGAAATGGAGTCACGATGAATAACGTGAATAACGAACAGAAACGCATCTCGAACAGGTCACTCACCCCTCGGTGCTCTTGCTGCTATGACCTCCGTCTTTCAGGTACATGGAGAAATCGATCACGCCGACCTGCACGTCAAATTCCGCCGTTTAAACCAGAATGAAATATACACGCGCTTATCTGATGACGTGTGCTGTTCGGGATGAACTACCTGCGAGTCCAGGTCTTCTCCTTTCATACACAGGTTGGCGTCGATGACGTTGAGTCCCACCAACAGTCCGGCGATCACCGCGCCCTCCTCCTCCATCATCAGAGCATTGGCCTCGTAGAACTCACTAAGGACCAAGGAATTCAATTGAATTAAATATTATCGGTTTAAAATGTAAAATTTTCACAAAGGTACCCGTGTGGCTCCGTACCTTAAAAGGTCCTTCCTGTTGATAATGGTCTTCATGTAGTCCGAGAGCTTCTTCTGCATCAGCGCCAGTCTCAACCACGCCCGGCCTCTTCCTAATGGAGTTCTACAAGAAGTCCGAATCATCACAGAGGAACCAACATACGCTGAAATATACACACACCGGGCCAGACGGACCAAGCTTACTTCAGTCCGGGAAGGTCTTTAACACTCGCTGTGATCTCGCCGGCTTCGGGAGTCAGCTTCTCTACCAACTCTAACGGTCCCCAGAAGGATTTGTTCTGACCCAGGAACGTCTTCTTACCTACGATACATCAGACGTTGTTCGTGGACGGACTTCAGAGCGTAATAGTTTATGTGGAGCGCTTATATGTGTATTACTTTTCAGGCCGTGTTTCAGACAGTGCTCCATGACGACAAAGAACTGCTGCAGGGGAGCGTAGTCCGAGTCCAGGGTGCGACCCAGGTTTAGGGCGGACTCGATCAGACCCTTTATGCTCAGCTTGGCCATGTTCATCAGGTTGAGCCTTTCGATGGCGATGGGGTCCTTGGGATCTGAAGGTACAGAAGACGCGACACTCATTACGGCCGGATATTTGGAGAGCCTTGGTCTTCCATGGCAAACCTGCTTCATTATCTTTAATACAGTCGATTGCATATAAGTGGTATAAATTAAGTTGAGGTAAATAAGAAGAGCTCTCGTTACAGATTAAAAAATGGGGAAAGTTGTGCTCCTCGTAACACCAGGTGCTGATCCCAAGCCTGGATCAATAAGACATTTGCTTTCGTGGTACAATATTATTGAACATCGAGTCGGATGTCGAATGATGTTTGATAGTTTTCATTATGACAGTATTATCACCTGTTACCGTGTCGATCCTAATTTCTAGAAGTTTGTGTGTATTAGGCTGCAGTAAAACACTGAGTAACTGGTGAGCGTGAGTCTCACAGACACACCATATTTATCTGAACACACTCACAGCCGATCTTGCATCTCCATTTGACCTCACTTGCATGTTCGTGGACTGTCGGAGGAAACCAGCGCGTCCGGAGGAAACCCACATGGACGCCACGTTCACTATAACGTCACACAGAAGGGACCCGGATGGAAACGAGATGTCGGTGCTACACACTTGTAGAATGTAGTTCCGTTCGGAGCGGTCAGGTGCCCCCGGGGGTTTACAAGATCCACAAATCACCCAATTATTCTGCCTCACATAAAAGTCGTGATTCATAAATCATAGATACGGCGAGCGCAAAAAACTAATCGGAGCAGTTTATAGACTGGATTAAGGATGTGTGAACGAGCAGTGAGCAGTGATTTGTTTCCACCAGACGATAAGCATGTTCGACGTACAAAACTAAAGACTTCGTAAGACTGTCGTAATGTCACAAATGGTGAATTATGTAAGACTGGGAGACACGTCGATGCCTCGGAACGACAAACTTCAGTCATTTGGAAAAACTTCCAGCACCTGCTATAAGGACGGACGCTGCTTCAGTACTAAACACCAAGAAAACGTATCAGACGAAAAGAGGCATTAGTGTGAATTACCTAAATCACCATGCAAGCAAATGAAAGAGAGAGAGAGAACGAGAGAGGAGAGGGGAGAATGAGTGGGAGGTTAAAGTCGAGTACAAGAAAGACAAAAGGAAATCGGCAAGAAAGAAAGAGAGCTGGATGCCAAACATGCCAGAGTTGCACACGAATCAGCCGGTAACGTAGCCGTGCTAAGTTCTAGTAAAAGCGACGATGCCGAGTGCTGTGGGGGAAGGTGGTGAGTGTTAGGGTGATGGAGGGGGTACTAGAGTCGACATGGGTGCGAAAGAAATGAAATCAAAGCCGCCATACGCACCTTTGAACTCATCGAGCATTTGCATTTGTTCCACCAATTCTGTGAAATCTTCCCATGAGTCTTTGCAAAGGACGATGGGGGGGAAAGAAGGATCAGAAAAGAACGTCGCGTGCATCCCGGGGACGACGGGGGACGAAGCTACGATGAGCAACACAGTTGTTACTAAAAAAAAAAGCTGCACCCACGTCCTTTATTTTAATAAAATATGACAGATTATTTACTTTTTTTTGGGGGGGGGGGGTGGTTATAGAAATCGAAGTGCATTATAAAGCATTTCCCGAGTCCAGTATCAACAAACACCAATTTACACTTTATGGACAAAAATATTGTGACAATTTTAATCATTTTAGGAACGATTATTGACAAAATACTAAAGAATTTAACCGAAAGCTAAATTTAATAATAAATGTGTCTTTAATAAATTAAAATTGGATGAATCGTACATGTGCACGTACGCAGGCTGTTTACACAAATGTAGCATTCGGTTAAACTGCAGACACGCCTTAAATGACAGTCGAGCGTCTTCCGCTGGCTTCATGGAGGCGGTGCGGCGTTTTCCCCCCTATTAAACACGTCCGAGATGGACAGACAAAAGCGCGGTCGGCGTGGCGACCCCGGCGCCTACCTTCGTGAGCCGGCTCGGGTTCGGGCGTGAGCGAGATGTCATTGAGCTCCCTTAAACACAGCCACTCGCCGTCCACGGAGACACGGAAGTTGCACAGGTAGATGGTCTCGCGGGCGGCCTGGGTGATCTTGTCCGTGGTGGGGGTGGGCACCTCGCTCTGCGGCGTCAGATCCGACATGGTGACTCAGCTGACGGGCCCCGGAGCCGACGACGAGAACGACAACAGATCGAGCAGAAGAGAGGCACGGCGGTGCCAAGATTACAAACCAAAACAAGCAGGACACCAATAAATGGGAACGACACCCCTCCCCCCCTCGGAGGTAAAAGATCCTGGTGTGGATGAAGATGGAGAGGATGATGAAGATGCTGAGCCGTGGAGAAACAATCACAGCCGCCGTCGGTGGTGTGAGATGCAGCGCGGGTGGGTGTTGACCAAGATGGCTGCTGGGATGCTGTACTGCTTTGTGGGAGTCACGTGAGCAGATGGTGCAAGCCGAGGGAGGCGAGGGAGGCGAGGGAAAGGGGCGGGAAGGAGGCCTCACCGAAGAGCCTCATACCCAATCTGTTTATCGATGATCAACAAGGATTCCTAAGACATGAATAGTCGAGCCTGTCGCTCAAACGATTTAATTTACACGCCACGGGGACGTAAAACATCATTAACTGTGCCGTCATGGATGTATGAGAAATGTAAATAAAGCACAGCTTTTCACTCTTTGCTTATTTATTTGTTTATTTATGATATTTGTAACATCATGTTTTACACTTTAAAGTCACATCGAACACACTCGTGGATTATTAACGTCTCATCGATGTGCCTTCGCAGTACAATCCACTCAGACACGGGGGAGAACATGCAAACTCTGCGCAGAAGGCCCACGGGTCAGCCCGGCGATCGAACCCGGGACTTCTTGCGGTGAAGCCACCGTGCTTCTCACGCTTAGCCCAGTACATGGTGGTAATGGAGTGCTGACCAAGGACAGTTCGATAACGTAATCTTCATCCGATATGCAGCGTAGCTTCCTCCGGGAGACGCTGTTTGGGTTTGTGCGTGCAAATATCTCGAATAACAAACAACAATTCAACAATAAAACATTTACTCGAGTACACAAAGTACTGCGAATAAATGTCAGGCGATTTCAACGGCCTACTAGATCAACTCCATGCAAGTTTATTGTTTGTTTTCTTGTTGTTGTTGTTGTTGTTGTTGTTGTTGTTGTTGTTGTGCACTTTGAACCGTCATGTGTTTATGCACACAGAGCAGAAATCAAACCTTTAGAAAACACACCGCCATAATCGTAGTGTGTGTGTGTGTGTGTGTGTGTGTTGCAACAGACTGGCAACCCGTTCAGGTGTTTAGTGTATTCCGTGTATACTGTTTAAGTTCAATCGTTGTTTGTTTGTTTACACATCTTTTATTAGTACACATTGGTGGTGTGCTCGGGTTCGTTTCCCGGGTTAGAGATTCGATCTCTGTGTGGAGTTTGCATGTTCTCCCAGCGTCTCAATTGGTTTCCTGCAACAGTCCAAAAACAAACAAAAAAAACATGCAGACGAGGCAGGCAACCTGAAGCTATTAAATGATCCGTTATCGAGCACAATGATGGAGCTCCAATTCACCCCACGTACGTGTCTTCGGACTGTGTGAGGAAACCGGAGCACTGGGAGGAAAACCCAACACAGGGTCACTTGTTTGTTTGCTCGGTTCTCAGGTAAACAGGCGGTCGTTTGGACACAAGTAGCGAAAATAAAACTCACTTTTAATCTTCTTGCTGGTCTCGATGCGGAACTCGTACTTGACCGGCGGACTGGTGGCGCTCGCGGTCGCGGTTCCGCTCCTCTTACCGAACTGGACGTTAACTGAAGTCAGGGCTTCTTTAAAATAAATAACGGAGCTCGGTGGAAAGGCGTCGTCCTCGCGCGCCTCACGAGACGTGTGACCGTTATCCTGCGCGAGCCTCGGCGCCGAGGGAAGTTTGAAACTCTCAGCCGCGCTCGAGCGCTTCTCCTCCTCCGCCATGTTCGGCTCCGTTTTACTGGTTCCCGGACCGACCCACGGGGCGCTTTCTTCCCTCCTCCCCCCGGCTCCAACGCTTCCCTCAGGGATCCAAATTTACTGCATTTTCCGTGTCGAATAAACAAAACTCTATATTATTAAACGGATATTTGTAATTTCGTATCGTGTTTACCGTCGGTGCGGCTTGACGAGCTCATGCGCATGCGCACACACATACAACTTCACCTAGTGTCAACCGACCGTCAAGTGCGGTCATGTGGCCGTCACGTGATCACCCAACACCACACTCCACCCCCCACCCCCCTCCCCTCATCTACCTCTCTGGTTGTTTTGTTTATCTGTTTATTTGTTTATTTGTTTATTTTCGCATGTATTTTCTCGTGCTGTGTAAATCCTGAACATGACTTGTAGAAGTTCATGTAAATATATAGAATACAATCACGGCTACTATTTAAGGTGACCACTAGGTGGCAGAAAAGTTTAAGTATGTACACAAAGTCGAATGCGTCCCAAATCGAGTTTAAGTGTGCACTTAAGCACTTAAGCACTAAAGCAGTTAAGCACTAAGTCAAGTCAAGTCAACTTTATTTCTATAGCACTTTTTCCAATAGATATTGTCTCAAAGCAACTTTACAAAATGCAGGACGAACAGAAACCCCTGTCGAGCAAGCCGAGGGCAACTGTGGCAAGGAAAAACTCCCTAAAAATTACAGGAAGAAACCTTGAGAGGAACCAGACAAAATTATAATTCCCAACAAGGAATCCTGAAAAATTACAGAAACTCATAAAACAATATTTAAGTGACCAAGTGATCTAACACAATAGAGACATAAAATGATGGACTGAAATGGATTATGTACCTGATCATCAGTCACTTGCCAGGTGAAGTTCACATGGTGGATGTGGACAGGGATTGCAGGCATACGTTGCTGAGCTTTTCTAAAGTCATCAGTGAATGGAGCCATTTTTCCATCAGAAACAATCAAAATGTCTTCCTCAAAACCTACAGAACATGTAAACAAAGCCATTTCTATTTTTAAACAGTAGTAGACAGTCTATACAAATCATTTTAAAAAGCGTGTAGGCAATTAAGCATATCAAGAAATTCAACATACATAACATTAAAACGTAGTATAATAAAGAAGATAGTGAATTATTTAGTGCTATAGACTCAAAGTTTACTTTATGTCGTATTTTAACTCACCTATTAAAATTCTTGCTTGCCTGGCATCAATCCACATGTATAGACTTCTTTGCTCGGGGGCAGCTTCAACTGCCAAATTCACAAAAAATAAAAGAAAGAAAATTTTAAAATAAAGTTTTAATTCTGGCATCGTGAAAGCAATTTATCTTGGTTTTTATACTATGAAGTGCTTTATTTATTCCTTTCGGTTAAATCCTGTATTTAGGCGACCAGCTGCGCGAGTTGAGATGTCAGAATAAAATGCCGAAGAGCTTTAAGCCTACTGCTTTAAATACACAAGCTGTTGCAATACTCAATTTCACCACCAGGTGGCAAGAAATAGTACCAGAAAAGGCGAAGAATGTTGCATTCTGTTTATATAGTGTTTTTTTTTAATAGTCTGGTTTTTAACATTTGCCAATATTCGAATTAAGTTATGATCTGACTGTGGTTTAGGTTAAATTTATTTCTTTTTTAGGTTAAAATGTTTTATTAAAATGGACCTCATATTTATTACAAAGCATTATGTCTTTTTTTAAACAAGTTAGAAGGTCTATGGGTTCTACAGAACATGTCCATGAAGTTCTTTGTATATAATTACTCTCACATAAAGAGATTAATTTTTTGAGCATGCTGTTTTGAACTACAGTTTGTTAATTATTAAGCTGTTGCTGGAAATGCTCAACCTCCTCTGCGTTCACATGTTTTTAGCATTTAATAAAAATTAAAAATTCAATTTTTTTACATGACTGTGCTAGCAGTCAAAACTCGAAAGTACTCGCAGATCACCTGCTGACTTATGTACACTAGGAAGAAATATGGAACAACACAAATTCCCCCCGCATTAAACAATTTTATATA
>JAOTRQ010000017.1:680044-696561 GCA_028565875.1 Hoplisoma paleatum | reverse complement strand
GTGTGTGTGTGTGTGGTAAACTATATATGCTACTGAGTGTGTATAAATATGTGTGTGTGTGTGTGTGTGTGTGTGTGCTCAAGTTCATTCTTTACTACAGTGTGAATTGTTGTCATGTTTTGTGGTTGCAGGTTTTTCCTCCAAGATTAGCGAGCAGGACCTGAGAGGAACCGACATCGACTCAGACGACCGGAAACTGAAATTTATTGTGACCCAGGACCCGAGTGTGGGTGCACTTCAGCTCCACCACGGTACCAAGAAAGTTCACGTCTCCACCAACGGTCCCGTCAAGAGTTTCACCCAGGACGACATCAATAAAGGTTATTTTTAATTCTCTATTATCCTCCGATCGTAATGATCTTAGTCTGTGGTACTGATCTGCTTCTGATGATCAGGTCTGGTGGAGTACGTCCATGAGAAAGGCAGAAGTGGAGGCAGCTACTCCTTCAAATTTAACCTTGAGGATCCAGATGGGAACAAACTGATGGATGAATCCTTCTTCATTACTGTTCATGGTATGAGACACTTCCGTTTTTTTTTTTGTTTGTTTGTTTGTTTGTTTGTTTTTTTTTGGGGGGGGGAGTCTAGAGATAAATCCGGACGTGTTTGTCTCGTATTCAGAGGATCGATTTCCACCGTCAGTGGTGGTGAATAAAGGTTTGGTTCTGGACGAGAACACGATGAAGAAGATCACGACCCTGCAGCTCTCCTCCACCGATCAGGACAGTGAACCTGGAGAACTCGAGTACCGCATCACCAAACACACCCAGCTGGGGCATCTAGAACTTTCTACTCATCCAGGTCCAGGTTCTGTTACTAACACTGTGTGTGTCGATGTGTGGGTGCAAGTGTCGGTGTGTGTGTAGGTGTGTAAGTGTGTATAGATATAGGTGTAGGTGTGTGTCAGGGTGTAGGTGTGTGTGCGTGTGTGTGTAGGTGTGTGGGGGGGTGTAGGTGTGTGTGTAGGTGTGTGTGTGTGTGTAGGTGTAGGTATGTGTGTGCGTGTAGGTGTAGGTGTGTGTGGGGGTGTAGGTGTGTATGTATAATAAAAAAACAAAAACAAAACAAACTATAATCGTTATAATAAAAAATAACACTGGTTATGATTATTTATAATATAAATATATCTTTCTTTAAATAATATTAATAATCAGCAAAAATAATAGTAATAATAATAATTGTAATAGTAAAGATATTTTTAGAATGTATTATTATTTATTGCAGATAAAACACTTTTATTTAAATAATAAAATAATACTAATGAAACATTAATAATAATTAATAATAATAATTGTAAAAGTATTTATATTTTTAATAAAGGTTAGCACTCGGCTGAAACGCCTCATTTGATTCAGTTCTGGTGACTCTTATTAAGATCAGGGCCGTCCACATACTTTTGTCCATGCATCCAGTAATTAAAGCTAATGATCCATCCTGATGTCACAGGCAAGCGCATCAGCGCATTCACACAGGCACATCTGGCCTCACGGAACGTCCAGTACGTCCATACCAGCGAGGAAGAGAAACACTCGGACGAATTCTCGTTTACAGTGTCTGATGGGGTTAACGAGGTACACACACACACACACACACACACACACACACACGCATGCACGTACACACACACACACACGCATGCACGCACACACACACGCACACACACACACAGTTAATGCATTATCTCTGACCGCTTTGCTCCGTTCCTCAGATCTCTCAGACGTTCTACATCACCCTGAGGCCGGTGGACGACTCCATTCCCGTGCTCACCATGTCGGGTCTGAGGGTGCAGGAGGGTGTGAGGAAAACCATCACGGAGTTCGAGCTGAAGGCCACTGACGAGGACACCGAGGTACCAAGTGCATGGAGACGTTTTATACGTCTGTAACGTCTCAACAATGCCGCTTTTCTTTTATAGTTCACCACCACAACACTAGGGGGCGTCGAGTTTTACTCACAGCTAAACATCCGGAATATGATGTTATACATACATAAAGATAGAAAAGACAGACAGTTAAATACGATAAATAAACATGCTCACAGACAGAAAGCTAACATACTGACAGATATAAAGCTAGATGAACATCCTGGGACAGACAGACAGACCGGTCAACATGATTACTGATAGATAGACATGCTGACAGACAGACAGACAGATTTTGAGTCTCACTGACACACTCTGCATGTATAGAACTCAAACTGACACTTGATTTTGACACTCTTTACATCCACCAGAAGATTTTTAATTAGCGCACCAGATTAACACGCACTTTTAAAGTAGCCATAGTAACATGTCACATGACCGGTACCATCCCAAATAAAATGAGACTTAAGTGCACTTACATGATGTCACAACTGATGTTGCCAGAGTGACTGTAACTCGCAAAGCCTTCCTAAAGCCGGGTGCTGTACCCCCACCCCCCTCTCTCAATCAGGAGGACTCGGTGACCTTCACCATCGTCCAGGCTCCTCGTCACGGCACCATCGAGCGCACCAACAACGGTCAGCACTACCGACAGACCAACACCTTCACCATGGACGACATCTATCAGAACCGCATCAGCTACAACCACGACGGGAGCAACTCGCTCAAAGACCGCTTCTCCTTCACCGTCAGCGACGGCACCAACATGTTCTTCATCACTGAAGACGCCGGAAAAGAGGTGAACACCAAAACCCGAACGCCGGTGGGTTCGATTCAGTTCCGTCTAACGATGTCGTTTTCTCAGGCGGTCACTGCGGCGCCACAGAAGTTTAAGATCGACATCCTGCCCGTGGACGACGGGACGCCTCGGATCGTGACGAACCTCGGCCTGCAGTGGCTGGAGTACACGGACAACCGGGTACGAATCTCCGGCGCCCTCTGCTCGCCATCATACGTCACAACGGAGACGCTCCGGTAAATAACGCACTCCGTACGATTGTGTTCTAGGCGTCGAACTTGATCACCAAGAAGGAACTTCTCACCGTGGACCCCGACACAGACGATGGTCAGCTGACTTATGAGGTCACAGTCGAACCCAAACACGGTTACGTAGAGAGCAAAGTCCAACCGGGAGCTTCTGTTAGATCATTCACACAAGGTACAGATTCACCCACACGCGCAGGAATAATAGACAGATAATCATGCAGACAGACATAACGACAGATAAACATTCTGAGACAGGCAGACAGATATATTAGTTAATATGATAATAATGTAATATAACACCCCCCCCCCCCAAATATAATAATAATGTAATATAACACCCCCCCAGCTGATATTAACCTCGGCCTCATCCGCTACGTCCTGGACGAGGACGTCATCCACCAGACCTCGGACCACTTTAAGTTCCTGGTGAAGGACAGCAAGCCGAACGTCGTGAGCGACAACGTCTTCCACATCCAGTGGTCCCTCATCAGCTTCGAGCACAGCAGGTAATGCCGGCCGCCGTCCTCTCTCCACGTCGCAGCGTCCGCCGTTAATCCGTCTCCCCGTTTCTTCTCCGTGTAGCTACAACGTGAGCGAGAAGGCGGGCACGGTGGCCGTGACGGTGAAGAGGACCGGGAACCTGAACCAGTACGCCATCGTGCTGTGCCGCACGGAGCCGGGGACCGCCACCTCCACATCCGGCGCCGGCTCTCAGCCCGGGAGACAGGACTACGTGGAGCACGCGGGACAGGTACTGGAGACATCGTACACCCTCGCGTCACGTAGAGAACGTCCAACCCGAACATGTCCTCTCTGTACCCCGTCCCGCCCGTCTCGTCCCTAAGGTCCAGTTCGACGAGCGTGAGGACACCAAAGTGTGCACCGTGGTGATCAACGACGACCAGGTGTTCGAGAACTTCGAGAGCTTCAGCGTGGAGCTCAGCATGCCCGTGTACGCCCTGCTGGGTCAGGTGACCCGCACCCGGGTCAACATCAACGACACGGAGGACGAGCCCACGCTGCAGTTCGACAAGAAGACCTACCACGTCAACGAGAGCAGCGTCTCCGTCTCCGTCCCCGTCGAGAGGAAAGGTGCGTCTGTAAGCCCGTATGACCTCCACGGTCAGGTGACCAGATACTTCTGGTGTGAATTCATTTCAATGTTGTCGCAGGTGACACCAGCGGCACCGTCTCCGCCCTGTGCTACACCGTCCCCAGGTCGGCCCGGGGCAGCAGCCTCCACGCCCTGGAGTCCGGCTCCGACTACAAGAGCCGTGGCATGGGTCCGGAGAACCGCGTGATCCTGGGACCGGGGGTCAGCATGTCCACCTGCGACGTCACGCTGGTCGACGACAGCGAGTACGAGTCAGCCGAGGAATTCGATCTGGTGCTCTCGGACGCGTCCGACAACGCTCGCGTGGGCGGAGCTTCGGTGGCGAAGGTCGTCATCGACGGGCCCAACGACGCCTCCACCGTCTCCCTGGGGAACTCGAGTTTTACCTTCAGCGAGGACGCAGGTCAGTCGCCGAATCTGAACCCTTACCGGCCGAGTAACACTCACGATTGGTCGAGTCTGTAAGGGGGCGGGGCGATAAGTGAACCGAGTACCTTGTAGCTAAAGCAATACTGACCCCTACTGGACAGGTGATCATGTGACATGTGAGATCGTCGCACATTTTATTGCTATCATCCAATTGCAAAGCTTTACCCGCTCTCGATTGGCTGTATTTGTAGGGGGCGGGACTAGTAACAAACAGGGTTGCTAAAGCCATTTCAGTCGCCCGGTGAGACATAATTAATATGATTCTTTTTTTTTAGGGACCATCGAGATCCCGGTGCTGCGCCGGGGCAGTGACGTCTCCTCGGTGGCGTCCGTCTGGTGCGCCACCCGACCCGCCGACCAGGACTCCGCCACCCCGGGAGTGGACTACATCCCCAGCTCCAAGAAGGTCAACTTCAAACCCGGCAAGACGGAAGAGGTGCCACACGAGCCAGATGATTTTGCAGATACGTTCTCTTTGTTGTTGTTGTTTTGTTGTTGTCGTTTACTTAGTCTTGTTTGTCTCTTTCTTCAGACCTGCAGTCTGACCATAGTGGACGACATCCAGAACCCCACCATCGAGGGGAAGGAGTCCTTCGTGGTCTTCCTCAGCTCTGCTAATGGAGCCGTGCTTACAGAGCCGCACGAAGCCGCCGTCTACATCGTCGACTCCGCCCAAGACAGTACGCGCTAATAATTCTGACTTCTAATACTAACCTAGCGGGTAATCAGAAGATCGCTGGTTCCAGCCCCACCTTGTTATGGTGTCGCTGGTGTCGGGCCCTTCATTAAGATCCTTGATCCTGTAACGGCAAATGCTGAGAAACGTTTAATAGTCCGTAGCACGATATGATCGGAGTGATATATGACGCTGCGAAACGCATCACTATCGTTAGCAATGACAACGCGCACGATACGCCGAGACAGGAAGTGACCTCAGAGCAGATCCGAGACTGACCCATGTCTATGTCTTCAGTCCCCAGCATGCAGTTCGAGAAGACGGCCTATAAAGTCAAGGAGAAAGACGCCGTCCTGCACATCCCGGTCGTCCGGACGGGCGACCTGACGTACAAATCCTCGGTCCGCTGCTTCACCCGCACCATGTCCGCCATGGTGATGGACGACTTCCAGGAGAGGAGGAACGCCGACGCGTTTCGGATCGTTTTCCTCAAAGGAGAGAAGGTGGGATGCTGGGAGGGACTCGGTCACGCTCTTCTGAGCGTGGATGCGGGACATCCGTGGTCATGTGACGTGGTGCGAGATGTTGTATATAAGTCATATTAAATCTGGATGTAATGATACACTTTACCCACAATGCAATACGATTCACAAAACTGTTGTTGTTCTTCGTATCAGCCTTTTATTCCGAACGTAGGTGAAAACTACTAAACTAAAAATGTGTGCCATTTAAAGTGATTTTACGATTTAACGATTCGAATCGTGTCCCGAAGTGAATCGATTCTTAGCGATTCTTCCTGTGTGTGAACTCTGGACGTCCCTCTGCAGGTGAAGAACTGTACGGTCCACGTCAATGACGATTCGGTGTTCGAACCTGAAGAAGAGTTCCAGGTTCACCTGGGCACACCAGAGGGCGATCACTGGAGCGGCGCCATGATCGGCGTCAACGACATCGTCACGGTGACCATCACTAACGAGGAGGACGGTAAGATCTCGTCTCTCATATCTTTTAATACGTGTGCCCTGGGCAACCAAGGTCCTTAATAGTGCTCATTAATGTTCTGTCCCACACACTTCCTCTCCCCTCTGACATGGGCGGCTAACGTGTGGCATCTAAATCAGCTCTTCGTATGGAGAGACACACACTGATCAATGCACGGAGACTGGGAGGGTCTCAGACAGTCGGTGGAAAGTGTGATACACAATCAGTGTAGAAAAAAACAACGTGTTCATGTGAAGGACTATGGTTGCCCAGGGCGCCTGTATAAAAGTGTGTCAGGTTCATTTCCTGTTGTTGTACCTCTCGCAGCCCCGACGATCGAGTTCGAGCAAGCCTCCTACCAAGTGCGAGAACCTTCCGGCCCGGACGGCCTCGAGGTCCTGAACATCAAAGTGATCCGTAAAGGGGACCTGGACCGCACCTCCAAGATCCGCTGCAGCACCCGCGACGGATCGGCCCAGTCCGGAGTGGACTACAATCCCAAGAGTCGTGTTCTCAAGTTCAACCCCGGTTAGTCCTGTTGTTTATTAGGACACGGGGCAGTTTGTATAGACGATACGATTCGCCCCCTGCTGTTTAAAGTGGATATCGATTTGAATCGAGTCCCCAAGATGAATCGGTTCGTATCGATTCTTGTTAACGATGTTCTTGTCTCGTAGGGATGGACCACGTCTTGTTTAAGGTGGAGATCCTGTCCAACGAGGAGCGGGAGTGGCACGAGTCGTTCTCGCTGGTCCTCGGCCCCGACGACCCGGTGGAGGCGGTACTCGGTGACGTAACCACGGCGACGGTCACCATCCTGGACCAGGAGGCAGCTGGAAGTCTCATTCTCCCGGCTCCCCCCATCGTAAGCCAATTGTTCATAGACTTACGCTACTTCTAATACAATAATAATTCAAACCTCAAGGGCCCAACGGTGTCTGTCTGTCTGTCTGTCTGTCTGTCAAACGTTTTTGGATGATACCTCTCTCTGTTCTCGGCAGGCCGTGTCTCTCTCCGACTACGACCACGTCCAAGAAGTGACGAAGGAAGGCAGCAAGAAGTCGCCCTCACCCGGTTACCCCCTGGTCTGTGTCACCCCATGCGACCCTCACTACCCTAAATACCCGGCCATGAGGGGGCGCTGCGAGGAGGCCGGGATCAACCAGTCATCCGTACACTTCAGCTGGGAGGTGGCGGCCCCTACGGACGCCAGCGGGGCCAGGTCGCCGTTCGAGACGGTTACCGACAACACGCCCTACACCACCGTCCATCACATGGTACGATGATGCGTACAGGAGGACCAACCCTGTCGTTTCTCTGACGTGATTTTCTTTATAAAAAATATTATAAATGATCAATTTTCTCTCGTGCAGGTCCTGGACAGCATTTACTTCAGCCGCCGCTTCCATGTACGATGCGTAGCTCAAGCGCGCGACAAAGCCGGACACCTAGGAACCCCTTTACGAAGCAACATCCTCATCATCGGGACCGAGGGCTCCATATGTCACACCCCGGTGACCACCGGAACTGCCCGCGGCTTCCAGGCCCAGTCCTTCATCGCCACGCTGAAATACCTGGACGTCAAACACAAAGAGCATCCCAACAGGTACTACGCTATGACCCGTTAGCGTTATTATTATATTTACCTTGGTTGTCATGGATGACGGCTAATCGCTGTTTATCGCTGATGTAAGTAATGCCCTGGCACGTGTCAGGCATTATGTGACCATATAATAGCCGACTTGTCTCGCTTCAGGATTCATATCTCGGTCCAGATCCCTCATCAGGACGGAATGCTGCCCCTAGTGTCCACCCTGCCACTGCACAACCTACACTTCCTGCTCTCCGAGTCCATCTATCGGCAGCAGCACATCTGCTCCAACTTGGTGACGCTGAAAGACCTGAAAGGCATTTCTGGTAAATATCCAACCGACGACTCCATAGCGTAGGGTCGCCCCCTTGTGGATGCTTTTATCAGCTTCAATGTCTCCAACCACCACTACATGACTCAATCGAGTTTCTGTCTTTCTGTGTAGAGACCGGTTTCCTGGACGACGTCTCGTACGACAGCATCTCCCTGGGCCCCGGGTTCGACCGGCCCTACCAGTTCGACCCCAGCGTCCGGCAGCCCAGAACCATCCAACTGTACAAACATCTGAACCTGAAAAGCTGCATCTGGACGTTCGATGCTTATTATGATATGACCGAGCTCATCGACGTCTGCGGGGGGTCGGTGAACGCCGACTTCCAGGTCCGTGTTTATATACACACAGTATATTACATATTAAATATTGTTTATATATATTGAAGCACTTTCAGAAAGACTTTTCTCACAATAATATGGTAATTAGTTTTCCAATATATTGTTTTTTTATTTTATTTAAAATATTATTATTGCTATTATTTATTTATTCGGGTATTTGAGGTAACGTAAAATTTCTTATTTGTTCTATTAATTGACAATAAATACATTTTATTTGTATCAAATCATTATTTTGCTATTAATTTAGACAATAATTATGAATTATTGTAGCATACATATCTACACTTGTATGTATTTGTTTTAATATTGTTTGCATTATCAATTTTTACATGTGTGTATTTTATTATATTTATATATTTACTTGATTAATTAATCTTAAATGCAATAATACTTTTATTTATTTTTATTATTTTGTGATTATTTTACATGATTTGGTTTAATCTTTAATCATAAATCAACGCAATAGCGGCACCCAGTGGTCGGACTAGGGATTTAATTTAGGGTTTAATTAAGGAATTCAACTCAGACACCTCGGCTACACCTACAATACCCCAGACACCCCTGCTACACCCCCACTGTACTCCAGACACCCCTGGTACACCCCCACTGTACCCCAGACACCCTTGCGACACCTCCACTGTACCCCAGACACCCTTGCGACACCTCCACTGTACCCCAGACACCCCTGCGACACCCCCACTGTACCCCAGTGGTCAGACTGTGGTTCGTCTGTGTAAACATTGTGTGTGTGTGTGTGTGTGTGTGTGTGTGTTTGTGTGTGTGTGCGTTGGTACAGGTGAGAGACTCGGCTCAGTCGTTCCTGACCGTTCAGGTTCCCCTTCACGTCTCCTACATATACGTGACGGCACCTCGGGGCTGGGCCTCGCTGGAACATCACACCGAGATGGAGTTCTCCTTCTTCTACGATACAGTTCTGTGGAGGACAGGTGTGTGTGTGTGTGCGTGTGCGTGTGTGTTTCATAATGCTGGACTCCTCAGTGTAACAGGACGGTATGTTGGTTCTGTTTGTAGGGATCCAGACGGACAGCGTTCTCTCAGCCAGACTCCAGATCATCCGGATCTTTATCAAAGACGACGGACGTCTCGTCATCGAGTTCAAAACTCACGCCAAATTCAGAGGTACAGAATTATATGTGTGTGTGTGTGTGTCGATTATCAACATCAAAAGATTTATTCATTATTATAATTATTATTTTTGTTATTATATATTTATATTTACTTCTTTATGCATTTTATTTTTCTAACTATTAATTTCGACTATGCTTGTATCATTATTATATTTTAGATAATATTAAAATATAAACTTCTCATTAACTATTAGTGTATGTTAGTTTTTCTATTATTTTATTTTATTATTATCATTATCAGTGTAAGGAGTTTTGACATATTAATTGGTATTACAATTATTCATTTATTTTTAGATAATTATTAATTATTATGGTATTAATTATTTGCTTATTTTTATTTCATTTTACTGTTTTTTTATTGTTTTGTTATTATACTTAATTTAACCATATATTTTTTAAACTGTATGTTAAACAATTGTTTCTCATGTTTATTATTATTTTAATAAACAGCCGAAATTACCGGATGTTTATTTCTTTATTGATTCTCCTGTAGGTCAGTTCGTGCCGGAGCACCACACTCTGCCCGGTCACCAGTCTCACCTCATGGCCCCGGATCACCTGGGTGGGATGGACTTCCAGCTGCAGCTGGTGTGGAGCGGTCAGACCTTCGACTCGCCGTACCAGCTGTGGAGGGCGAGCAGCTCGTACAGCAGGTCCGCTCCTCACATCCAGATGTTGTGACATCAGCAGGGTTCCGGGAACCTAACGCATTCTTGGCTCTCTTCTTTCTTTTTTAGGAAGGACTATTCGGGCGAGTACACGGTGTTCCTCATCCCCTGTACGGTGCAGCCCACTCAGCCGTGGATCGACCCGGGAGACAAGCCTCTGTCCTGCACCGCTCACGCCCCGGAGAAGTAAGTGTGGTCCATCTCAGTCACCCACATGCCCTCGAACCGTCAGGGTAACAAGGGGAGTATTCATTCTAATTATTATTATTATTATTTGTATATTTGCTGCGATTGTTACATTGGTGAAATTTAAAAGGTAAAAGGATCATTTCGACTCTAGGTGGCGCTATAATTATAGCAAATATATATATATGTAAGAATTTACATATAACACAAATATACATTTTTAACTTATAGCTTCTCAGCACATGTGGTCACAGCTTTAAGATTCTTGTATATTGAGGTTTGTGTATTGTTTTATTAGATTTTATATATAATAAAGCAAAAAAACATTTACATTATACAAAGAAATAAAAATAAAAACCCTAAAATCTAAGTGAGAGAGAGAAATTAATCTTCCGGTGTTTCTACCGTCCCTGGATTGTTGCTCGGTAGGTTTCTGTTGCCCATCGCGTTCCAGCAGACGAATCGTCCCGTCCCAGTGGTTTACTCGCTCAACACCGAGTTCCAGCTGTGCAACAACGAGAAGATGTTCATGATGGATCCGGCAACTACAGACGTGTCCATGGCTGAGATGGATTATAAAGGCGCTTTCTCCATGGGTGACGTTGTCTTAATATCAATAATATTGATATATTTATCATCGCTCATCAGGTGTCACGTGTTCTAGCCATGCTGGACCCCTGAGCAACAAGCGTATAAAACCGGCGTGTTGGTTCTACAGGTCAGACCATGTACGGCCGGGTGCTGTGGAACCCCGAGCAGAACCTGAACTCGGCGTACAAGCTGCAGCTGGAGAAGGTTTACCTCTGCACTGGCCGTGACGGTTACGTCCCCTTCTTCGACCCCACGGGGACCCTGTACAACGAGGGAGCTCAGTACGGCTGCATCCAACCCAACAAGCACCTGAAGCATCGTTTCCTGCTGCTGGTAACCATCTGAACACCACCAACATCTCGCCGGGTTCCTGAGAGACTCGCGACTCGTTCTCATTCTCGTCTCGTGTCCTGTAGGACCGGAAGCAGCCGGATGTTTGTGATCGTTACTTCCACGACGTCCCGTTCCAGGCCAGTTTCGCCTCCGACGTCCCCGAACTGCAGGACATGACCGGGATGCCCGGCGTGGACGGTTTCACCATGAAGGTCGATGCCCTCTACAAGGTCAGTGAGGTCTGGTGTTAGAACAAGAAATAAATGAATACATTCAATAAAAAAAAGAAAACAATAATAAGAAAGAAAACAATAATAAAATGTATCAATAATGATGAACAATTATTGAAATAGAACAAAAAATAAAACAAGAATAACAAAGAAATAAAACAGATACTAAATAAATAAATTAATTAAACAGTAATAAATGATCGAATAAAACAATAATAAGCAAACATACACAATACAGTAGTTCAAACAATAATAATACATATAAACAAATAAACAAAACTTTTATGAAACAATGGCTGAATAAATAATACACGATAAAAAAAATAAAACAAAAGAAGAATAAACAAATAAATAAAACAATAATTGCTTAAGATGAATGATATCTGGGTTTCCCTCTCCAGGTGGAAGCGGGGCATCAGTGGTACCTCCAGGTGATCTACGTCATCGGGCCGGACTCGCTCTCCAGCCCCAGGGTGCGCCGTTCTGCCAGTCTGCCCCTGAGACGCCAACCTGCCGCCCCGCCCGCCCTCGACGAGTCGCTCATCTACGACAACGAGGGCGAAAAGGTAAAAAACGGAACCAACATGAAGGCCCTGAGCCTGGAACCCGAGACTGCCGGCACCTTCCACCGGCACACCGGAGGCTCGGTGGGGGGCGGCCTGGCCGCCGTGTTCTCGCTCCTGGTGCTGCTCGCCGCCTCCTACGTCCTGCTCGTCAAATGTCGGCGCCGGAGAGGCGCGGCGGGGAAAGCGCGAGCGCAGGAGTACCCGCTGAACACCAAGGTGGACGTCGAGCGCCCCGAGAAGAACCTGAACGGCAAGCGCGACGTCAACCTGTTCAGCCAAGGTGATGAGACGTACAAGGTCAACGGGGTCAAGGTCAAGCGGGTCAACCTGGAGGGCAAACTGCACAACAACCTCAACGACGGCACTGAAGTCTGACACTCCCTCCCCCCACAAAAAAAATCCTTATATTTAATAAGAAATTGTACAAAAAACAAACAAAATAGATTTTTTTTTTGGTTTTTATGAATAAAATATGTATTTTTATATCGTTCAGCGGGAGGAGAAGAGAACGTGTGTTTCACAGCTACGCAGCTTCAAGGATTAGCAACTGCGCTACCTCCGTTTCACGCTACGCCGCTACGTTCAAAGAGCACGGTTCGATTCTTCATCCTGGTTTGTTTCATGTACAAAACGAACGTCCAGATCATTACGGTGTTACAAGCTGATCGTACAAACACACAACATTACCGATAACCATATTAACACACATTAAGTGGTGAAAGTGCAACATCGCACACACCCTTGTTAGATTTTCTCTGAGTAAATATCTGAACTGCAGACAGGCCAGTCTAGCACCCGCTCTCTCTTTCATGACGAAATGTGCAGATCGCTTTAAGTTGTCGAATACACCGATAACGAAACCGACCGACCGTCCGTCCCAGACCTCGGACACTCCAGGACGATTCGAACTCACGCCGGTCTTGTTTTGGCCATTCAATACCGCTATAGCTTAAGAACCAACAGACCAAAAATCTCTGTTGAGCAAGCCGAGGGCGACCGCGGCGACTCCCTAGAAACACCGTTTTTCAAAGAGGAACCTGGAGATTTGTGACTTCGGTGTGTAAGTGTGAATCCTGCAGCGTGAGCGTAGCCGTTACCACGGCGCCGTCGTATCAGTGGGAGCTCGGTCACTTCGGGCCGTCGTTTGATTTCCTTCGTGTTATTTTTATTAAGTATTAGGCACAGACGGAACGTTTTATATAAAGTGCAATTCCGTGGTGACGTGACATTCAAGCTTCTGCCCTGGATCCAGTTTCACCATCACGGTTTTCATCTCTCCACCTCTTGTTTTGTCGTTACACTGTCTTTCTTTCTGACGCGGATTTAAGTCGTCGCACGAGAGTTGTGATCTCACACTATGTATGTACGTATGTTATTCGATGCATCTGCCATATCAGTGCACATCCAGTGTTGTGTTTTTATGATTATGATTATTGCATTTTTGTATCACATGGTGCTCGTTCAGAACTACTCGAGAACATTTTGCTCTGTACGGTGTAATTACGTGTCCGGGTGCCCGCAGATCACTGAAGAGAACATTTTTTTTTTGGTGCTATGATATGTGGGGGAATAATGATGCTTTTTAATGTGTAATACAGTTTGTGCCTTTTTACGAATAAAATAAAAGACGTCCCAATTGAAACATCTTCTCAGTCTGTTTTGTAGCAGTTAGTCTGGTTTATTATATATTTCACACACTTTCTCGTTCCATGTTTTGTCTTAATTTAATGTCTTCTAGGGGACAGTGTATCGGGTCGAGCTTTTGGATATAAACAGAATGATTGGGGGTTACATTTTTCAACACAGCCACTTTTGGGTCCCTAGTTAATGTGCCGACTTGATGAAAGCCGACGTCGATTACGCCGGTCATATGCACCATGGCACTAGGGGGCGTCGAGTTTCTGATGTTTGTGTTAACCTTTCGATTTAGTGCCGAGCCAGAGCGGTGTTTTTTGTAGATGGATTAAACAACGAATGTTTTTAAATGTCGAATCATAAACCAAACATCGTAAACATTGAGGCACCACCATATGCAGGAAGCGTATACTTTAACAACAAGTGTGCACGCCATTGTTTTGATGGCTATATTGCTCCTGCTTGCGGTGTTTAGATGTATAGTTTGAACATTTTAGAGGTCAATGTTGGCCGACATAGAGGCTCTGCGGAGGGGGTTCACATGGAACTATGAACCACCTGTAAATGTAGATATTTTTTTATACGTTGCTTTAAAATTTCCTAGCTAGAAGACCCGGGTTCGATTCCTGTGCTGCTTTCTGTGCGGAGTTTGCATGTTCTCCACATGTTTTGTGGGGGTTTCCTCCCACAGTCCAGTCAAGGACATGCAGTCAAGTTAATTGAAGATAGTGAAATTGTCCTGTGTGTGTGTGTCTGTACCCTGGAACAGACTTGTCACCTGTTCAGGTGTTTTATGTATTCACCCGATGTGTGTGTGTGTGTGTGTGTGTCCCACTGTGACCTCCGAAGGATTGAGCGCCAGTAAAACCAGATCATGGATGGATGTTAATGTCCCTGTATGACTAAAATGAAAGTAACTGCTACGACTGTAATGAGTAAAAGTACTTGCACTTTTACTTTCGCTTGACTCAACGTTGCGTTACGAAACGGAATTGATCGCGTTTTAAATCACCTCTGTCGCCAAGTAAAATCTAAAACGCTAAAATCACGTTTGGGAAATGCTGTAGCAGTCGACGGGGTTGCCAGTTTATGGGAACATGGATGAATTTGTTGAGAGGCCTAATAAATAATAAAGCCTGTTAAGGTCCCCACGACCCCGTGGTTCAATCTGAACACTTTATTAAACCCCGTAATGATGTGTATTTAAGTTTATTTCTTTTTTATTATCAAAGCTTGGGGACTGTTTATGAATCCTGGCTCTGTTCGACCGAACATCCGAGCCAGGAATCCTCCAGGAAAGATCCATATGACCGGACACTTGAGCCTTTGGCAGGGGGGCATTATTGGGTCGCTGCCCGGTTCTCTGTTCATTCACTAGTTCGCTTGGGTGACACTGTGTGTGTGTTGTGTTGTGTTGTGTGTGGCAACCGAACCCGGGCGGGGAGGCTGAGAACCAGCCGGAATGTCACCCGGAGCGTCCAATCCAGACCGAGAGACACAAGCGGCGTCACCAATAACCTCGGCCGGGGAGGAGAGACGCCGCGGTTTGGTTGCTCGGTGTTCGGCACATAAGAAAACACGGCGCGGCGTGGAGGAGCTCGGACTCACGGTCGTGCTCGGAAATGAACGGGAATCGTTGTCTCTGTTCGGCGTGATTAGCGGGCGGAATCGGGCTCGGTGATGGTCTGCATTGGCGCGGAGGAAGAGCCCCGGTTGTGGCCGTTCGCGCCGGCTAGCACGCTAGGTTGCTAAGAGGAAAAAGGGGAAGTTGACGACGCGTTGTGGCTAACGGGCGATGCTAACGGCTAGCTTAGCTTAGCATAGATTAGCATAGCATAGCGTTAGCTACACACCCACTTTCACTCCGGTGTTATTTACTCCGGTTGTTCGCCTCGACTCGCAACACCAGCGTTGACTTTATTCACCCGTTACTAGTACAGTCAACAGACTAGTCGCGTTAAAAGTGAAGAGCGATAACGATACAAAAATAAAAATAATAATAATAATAAAAGAGAAAGAAGCGCAGCCCGACTGCGCGACATTTACGCATAATGGCGTTTAATTGAGCTCCCGTGGAGAGACTCGGGGAACTTCGGACATGAGAAGTTAGAAGTTCGGCGCACTTCTTTGGGCCGTTTTCGTGTTTATTAGGGACTGAGAGGATGAAGAAGTTTTCGCGCATGCCGAGGTCGGAGAGCGGAGGACTCGGGGGAGGCTCGGGTGCTGGTTCTGGCGGCGGAGTGAACAACTTTTCGGGGAAAGTCTTCTCCATCGGTCGGTACCAAGTCACGGTGGAGGAGCTGATTGCCGAAGGTGAATTATTTCTCTCTTTATATCCACGTATAAACTTTTACTACTAGTTTGGGGTTTGGGCGGTATATCGAACCTCATACCGCGATATTTTCATTGCTTTGGGTGAACTTGGTAAATCTACCTTTTAAAAAAAAACGACCAATATAACTCGTTTTGGGGAAAATATCTGGCAACCCATGTTAGGTTTACACACGGCGGAATCCTTCCTGCACATTTAACTGAACAAAATGGGCACAGAAACGCTTCTATTCTCACACACACTAGGGGGCAGTAGTGAGCACACGTGGCAGCAGCCCTTCACATCGTCCAAGTGAATCGATTCGTATCGATTTCCTTTAAAAAAAAAATCGTGACATCCTCACAAATAACTAATTGATGTTTACTCTTAATTATTTTATTTATTTTATTTTTTATTTTATATACTTTATTAATCCCCGAAGGGAAATTGCAGGTTTTCGCATATCCCAACTTTGTCT
>JAOTRQ010000017.1:609063-635125 GCA_028565875.1 Hoplisoma paleatum | reverse complement strand
CCGGGGTCCGTCGTCATGTTTGCAAGCTCTCTGCAGGCCCCGGCGTCCCCCCGATCAAGCTGTTCAAACAACTGGAAGACATCACAAGTTAAACACTCATTATTCTAATTCGATGCTAATCATGTGTTAATGAGACTAATCCCTGCAATGATTCAGGTAATTTGCTTAATGACTGCCCAGAGTACAGATCACCGCAATCAGTCACGTCTGATAAGACGCCCGTTGTGGCGCCGGGAGGAGACGGTGTGACGGCAGTAGTGGTGGTGGTGGTGGTGGTGAGTCTCAGGTAGTAAAGGGATGACAAGGAGTCCCTCGTCTCCTCTCTCGAGATGTCCGGCGGTCCGAGACGTAACCGCTTCATTATGGATTTTAATCACACGTTACACCGTCTGATCGTGAGAACGCTAAATCATTCGGACTCGAGACCGAATCTTTTATATCTACGTTGTAAACAGGACGTTATATACCGCCGTTACACACGTCCGTTCTTCTGAATCGCATCTGAACATTGTACCCGAGGTCAAGTCCTCAAGTACCAACATAAAACTCTACTCAAGTCAAAAGTAACCCGTTTAAAATGTACTCAGAGTTATTGTTAGTGATGTTTTTTAAACACTAGGTGTGTGTGTGTGTGTGTGTGTGTGTGTGTGTGAGAGAGAGAGAGAGAGAGTGTGTTTGGGGGCTTTCGGGTGTAATGCTAACACGACAAGTAGCTATAAATCACATTATTATCATGAAAATTCAATACAAAACATATGTTGATATGACATCGAAACATTTAGGACCCTTCCTTTGTGTATGCGCTGTGTACAGTTAGCACGTTAGCCGCACAGCTAACATGCTAACTGAACCCAGTTCTTTACACGGATAATTAATTCACGCATCACTGCTAAAATACTAAATATTAAAACTAAATATCAGTTTTTTTTAACTGATAATACTTCTGTGTTTATAATCTTGTTTAATAGCAGCAAGGCGACATGCTAACGGCTAACTGTAGATCAATTTCTTCATACTGATAATACCTGAGTATTTTTCTTTTTTGCACAACTGCTAACATGCTAATGGAATCTATTTCTAAACTCTGATAATAAGACTGTATTTGAAATGTATTTAAATAGCAGCAAGCGAGCGATACTTTAGCATACCTGCTACCATGCTAACTGGAACTGTTTTTAAAGCAATGATACTTCAGTAATTATGGTCTTCTTTAAAAGGCAGCGTTGCTACCATGCTAACAGTATCTAATTGATTATACTGATAATACCTCAGTATTTATTTCTAAGCAGGTCGTGGACGGTAGCGAGTATAACAGACGACTCTTTAGTGAAGTTCAAACTTCCTCTCCTGAAGGAGTCTGCAAGAAAACTCACTCACGGCGGCTAATTAGCGCGGCGTAATGACTCGGACGCGCTAACAAATACAAATGAGTTTTGCTTACGTTCGACTGCCTCGAAAACAAATGCTCATTAGCGTCTTACGAGGGCCGCTTTGAATAATGCATAGATCTTGATTAACACATTGCGGCAACAAATTGATCATAATAAACGGCTCCTTGGTAATCTGTTTACTGCCGGCGTCGCGGCTTTCGACATCACGTTACAACATAATTGCCACGATGATACGCGCGATTACGAGCCGCGTTCGTTTAATGGCAGAACAAAAGAATCCGGACTCGGACTGTAAATAACCACCACAAAGTTTATTTCTATAACCTTCATTGTTTTTTGTTCATGTTAAGCGTTTATTTTTTATTATATAAAATCGTATTTATATTTTACTATTAATATATAAAATATATATTATACTAATAAGAAAACACAACTGAATCTGATCCTTTATACTTAGTACCTCAGTATTTAAGCAGCACCGATAAATGCTGATACTCCTGTGTGTCTAATTTATTTAAATAGTAGCAAGCTAACGCGCTAATGGCTAAATGAATCTAATTCTTCATTCGGATAAATACTTCCGTATTTGTAATGTCTTTGAATAGCAGAAGGCTAACGAGCTAACAGCAAATCTTGTTTTAAAGCAGCGCGTGCTAACATGCTAACAGCAACTCATTTGTTAGATCAATAATACTTCTAATTTATTTAAATAGTAACAAGCTAACAAGCTAACAGCTAACCTTGTTTTAAAGCAGCGCATGCTAACAGGCTAACTGCAACTCATTAGTTAGACCAATAATACTTCAGTATTCATGGTTTATGTTAAAAATCAGCGCTGCTAACTTGCTGACGGTATCTAATTCCTTATATTTATACATAATACTTTAGTATTTATGTTTTTACGGATGATTATTTTCTTGGTGATGTTCCACCACGCTAATTAAATCTTTAGCTTGTAATGAGAACATTTTAATCAACAATAATGACATTTTTAATAACAGTGACGAACACACGGCTCATAGTGTCTGTATAAAGCACTTTTACGTACAATAAAAATACATTAACTTCGCACATTTGGGTGTTTAATCGCATCATTAAAGAAGTTTAGCAGATTCTCTTGTACGATGCGCCAGCCGTCGACGCTCATGAGCCGCATTAGCGTGAAATAAACGACCAGACAACCGTAGACCGTGGTTAAAAGTAAGAGTGCCGGGTTTACTGCAGGATAACCTATATTTCCATCTGTTAATCTGGCCCGAAACATGTTAAATACCCCCCGCGACATCTTAGGGACGCCTTTAAAAAGGATATTCTGTTCTAATACTCGGCGCTTTGTGCCGGCTCGGGGATAATAATTGTTTAGCGTGGTGAGTGACAATGGACTTATGTGGCGGATCTGTCTGCCAAAGAAGATTTAGCACTACAGATTGCCGCCCAGCTTACAGCTTGCAATCTTCTCCCAGTTGCCAGGACTAGATCAACATTTTGTGTGTGTGTGTGTGTGTGTGTGTGTGTGTGTATGGCTTTAAAAGAGAGACATGATGCTTGTTAAGTAAGCATCGTCTCTGGTGTTATTTGCTTTCTATGCTTTTACGTTGATATAACTTTTTTTTTAACGTGATCTTTGCGACCGTTTTGACTGGAGGCACTGGGAGGTAAGATGGCCGGGTACCAGGGTGCACATACATACACTCGTCAACTAAACTTGAAGAAACTAAAAACACTCGAATAGCCAGTAAACGTACTTGGTGGAGAGTAATAAATAACGTTATTAGTGTCACAGTGGTTTTTCTGGGTACTTTTCATACTTGTACGAGTTCTTTCACGTCGAACTGTATTTTGCTCCATTTCCCATCCATTGCATCTGTTATCTGGTAGACGTATAAATGCTAAATAACGGTGTCGGAACCTAAAGCCTTAATAAATCCACCAAAACGCACCCCATCCGGTCACACTGTGCGTGCAGTCGTGTACACACAACTAGGTTCGGTCATTTAATAATCATAAAATATACAAATAGATGACATAAAAGACACCACAATTCTTCTCACACTTTCCCCGACTGATCTTACCCTAAATTCTAAATTCTAATCCCTATACACACTTACACACTTTCCCCTCTCGTTCCCCCCCACACACATTTTCCTTTCAACTTCAGGGGTTGGACTTTAAACCTAAAAGTTTAAGCCCTTAAGTTTTACCATCACCAATCTGTAAACAACACTGACACATCCTAACATTTTTACCATCAGCAAATACAGCCGGGGGGTGATGGTGGGGGATACCGAGCAGCCCCGAACATTATAGAAGACACGTTTTACCAATCTAGCCTCCGACCCACCTGGAGCATTTCTCTTCAATAATTACAAAACCTCATTTTTAAAGACGTCATGGCCCAACGGTTTACACACCTCAGATCATCGAGCCCGACTTTTAACCGGACTTAATTACTCCTTTATAGCTAGTAAATACTGCAGCTCATCATTACACGACATCTCATCGAAGGGAGACGCCTCGGGGGACCACTGGAGTTCGTTTATCCCACTAAAGTACCAGTTTCCATTCTCGCAGTCACCTGACCAAGAACAAAACATCTTTAAAAAAAGAGACATGGTTTGGAGGGGTGGATGAAAGTGGTTTAGGAAAACTAAACCATGACGTGTCAGGTAATCTGGTTTAAAGCATAACCGGATCACGAGTCAAGTTACTAGTCTAGATTTGACTTACGTAAAAAGTCATTAAAGTTACGCAGTTTCTGTTTTTAGCACAAGGGGGCACTGTGTCAGTTCGTAATCTCTTGTGTAATACGAACAAAAAAAGTAGAAATAAATCCTGCGATCGTTCTTTTGCTCTTTTGCACTGCTGTGCTTATTTCACACACTCAAACAATAGAGGGCAACAGTGAGCACACATACCCAGAGTTTTGGGCAGCCCTATACTAGCCACGGCACTCGTGGAGCGGTTAGTGGGTTCGGTGCTTCGCTCAACGGCATGTCGGCCACTGTCGACAATCAGAATCGAACCGGCAACCTTCCGGTCACAAGCTTACAAGGACTGAAATGTTAACATGCAAACATTGAGGGTTGTGAAATGTATTATGAGCCCACACCGTACCGTGTTGCCAGATTGTCCGTTTCTCACACATTTGGAAAGGACTTTCTATCGATCTATCCAAGTCAGACTTAGCGGACATTTAAATACTTCGTTTATTACTTAATACTTAGTGCATAAACAAACGTTCCACGCCGCTACTAACATGAAGACGGACGATTCCGCGAGAGCAGGATGGAAAAGAAAACGAGGACAATAGCGAGTAGAAGTGCCAGTCTGCTTCAGCTGGACCTGGACTGCTGCAGTGTCTCCGTTTTAACAGGCAACCCACACAACACATGACTGGTACCCTGATATTCACACCTCCCATATAATCCAAGTGTCTGATCTTCTTAAGTGATTCTGATCATCGTCCCTCACGGATCTTGTTAAGCTTCATGTAAAAACAATTATTCACAACAATAACTTGCCATAATTATTCATTAGCAGAGATGTCCGTTAGTGGATTGATGGAGAATAAAATAAACAAACGGGACTTCGTCGTTGTTCTTGTTGTTCTGATTGGTGGGTCAAGATATCAGTTGGAGAGACTTTGACTTGACTCGGACTTCAGCCAAAAGGTCTTGAGTATCGACTCGGACTCTGGTTCAGGAGTCTTGAGTTTTGATTCGGACTCTTGCCCAATGACTTATGACTTGACTCTGACTTAAGCCCAAAGACTCGTGTCTTGACTTGGACTCTAGCCAAGACACTCGAAACTTACGACTTTACTCAAGCTTAAGCACAGAGACTCATGACTTGACTCAGTCTCGGGTCTTAACTCTGCCAAATAGACTTGCCCAAAATCATGTCACTTAACTCTGACTCTCGCCCGAAGACTCATGTCCTGACTCGGATTTAAGCCCAGGGACTCAAACTCTAGCCCAACGACTTATGACTTTGCTCTAACTCTAGCCCAAAGTCTCTAGTCTTGACTCAGACTCAAGTCCGAAGTCATGTGACTTGTCTGTCTGTCAGTGTATCTATCAGTCTGTCTGACAAGGATGATAAGATAAGATATTCCTTTATTGTGATGACTATAAGACTCCGGTTTCATAGTCCATGATGACAGAGCCGAATATGTCAGACTGGCATCAATAACTCGAGCAGAACCGCCGTTGGATGGGAATCAATCGCACCCGCGACCATCCCAATCTCACCTCCACCTAATGAGTATCTCTCGTGGTAAACTCCACTTTTTGTTTACAAATTAACACAATTTAGGCGGTGCCAGGTCCAATTGGTGGTGGCGGCGATATTTCTGAATTGTTTAAGTATCCAGTCATTCTAGTGGAATGAGGTGAAGGCGCGAGCTAATAGTTCATTTCTGGAGTCTCTTAGCGAGGACGGCCGAGCCGAGCCGAGCAGCAGATGTGATGGACCCGATTCAAATTGCACATGATGGATGCAAATTGCCGCCTTCCATCGCCGTCCAGCACCGAGCGTGCGAGAGAGAGAGGTCTTGATTTTCCTCTTCTGGACGTCGGTTGAGCTCGTTTTCTCACGGAGTGACACGTCGTCCCGGTTACGACACTATTCGAGACTAATTGTAAAAGAGAAACGAATCTTAATGACTGAGAATCTTAACAACATGTTTATTGTGTTGACTACGGATTCGTTTATATTCATATACCGGGGTAAGCTGAGCACAGCTAGCACACCAGTACTGAGAGTCTGAACACGGCATTGACCCGGGTAAGCTGGGCACCACACCTAGCAACTAAGATTGCACAAGCCAAGCTCGGATAAATAGGGAGGTCATGACTTTAAACTCAAAGAGTGTGACTTGACTCGGACTCAAGCCCTGAGACTCATGACTCGAAGTGGACTCTAGCCTAAAGACTCGTGACTTGACTTGGACTCTAGCCTAAAGACTCGTGACTTGACTTGGACTCTAGCCCAGAGACGTTTAACTTGAATTGGACTAAAGTTTAAAGACTCGTGAAATTACTCAAGACTCCAGACCAATGACTCTAGTCCAAAAACCGTCCTCCACTTCTCTACTACCGGACCAGTTGACTGGGTGCCTCTAATGAACGAAAGTTTGTTGAAGTTTGTGTCAAAAAACTTCTCAAGACTCCTGAGCTCTCCATTAGTGGAACATCTGGAACCGCATGTCAGACGACTGCGTTTACTAATCGCCCTTGCAAAATTTATGCCCCCCACCCCCCATGTTAGGTTACCCAGGGCGCCAGTGCTAACCCTCCCCAGATGAATTATTTAGACTTGTTCACATCTCTCGGGAGAGAGAGAGAGAGAGAGAGAGAGAGAGCTACTTTCAGACTCACGTCAGTCAGATTGTCGCGACTGCGTTAGCATGTCTGGAGGAATTAGAGAGAACATGTTCATGGCCTGGATTCCTCCGGCCTCATGGAGTCTCTCGTAAAGTGAAGTGAGAGCTCAGGATTGACACTTTTACTTCTGTTTGGTTTCTGTACTTTGTACATTTCAGTCCAAAGACTTGCGACCCGACTCCGACTCTAATGCGACTTATGACTTGACTCGGAGGACTGAAAAAACACCCCACAGGAGCTGCTGTGTTGGACTAGTAAGTAGACGCTTGTTGGTTTGAATCCCAGCATCAACCTAGCATTCATGAGGTTTATGGGTTGTGTTCCGGGTTGCCAGATTGACAGCAATTTAATTCATATAGTAAAGTTTTTGGCTAAAACCACTGCAATCTGGCAACCCTGGCTAGCGCAACATCTTCCCAATCTTTTTTTTTTTTTAATCTCTTCTTATTAAGTCAATAACGGATGCCATTGCGTAATGTTACAAATTCTAAAAAAACTCTTAGTACAAAAGAGTATTTAAGTATTTATATATTAAGTATTTAAGTCGTAAAGATGTACAGGTTGTGATATAAAGTTTAAAAAAGTACACACAAAGTAATTGTGATTTAAGTGGCTTGTGTCTGAAGGTCCAACTTAAAACTAAGAGAACAGAATAAGGTGTGTGTGTGTGTGTGTGTGTGTGTGTGTGTAATGTCGATTTGTGGCAGCTGCTTTGTTTAATGTTTCATACTCTCAGTCCCAGCAGCTTTAAACCAGAATGAATAATGCAGGGGGGGTCCGGACAGCCCTTGTCACGTATGCTGAGTATCAGGACACTTTTTACCCTCTCTCAGACTTCCTCCCTCTGCATGAGGGCGCCTGTCCTATCACATCTGCTCCTCAGGACGTACTCCAAAACGCATTCCAACAAGTCCTCCAGAAGCTGGGGACTGCTGACACAGACTCAGACGCTTCAACCGGTCAGCTCGGGTGTACCACTAACATGCTAACTGCTGTATATATATAAAAAATATTACACATCGCTGGCAAAATGCCAGACCTGTCTGCATGATGCATGTTAAAAAATACTGGTGTGATATCACATGTGAGTTCCCACTGTTAGGATGCTTCACAGGGTGCGCACACACACACACACACACACACACACACACACACACACACACACACACACACACAGCGCGAAAGTGCTTCTGTCCATGTCGGTTCAGCTGTACACAAGAAACAGATGCTAAACCATCCCAGGCGCCTCGCCCGTCTCCCGAGATCCGTCACCGGGAAAGAAAGATGCCATCCAAGCCCGGGAGAGACGCCGCCAAGACGCCCGGACACAGACATCTGCAACAAGATGGCGCGGCGCGGCGTGGCATGGCGCAGGACTCCATCACACACAAACACACAAACACACACGGACTCGGACTAGTTCGGAATGTTCAGGCTACATAACTGCATCTGTACACGACAAAAGGTCAAGAAGGAAACACTAGACACCGACGCATTCACAATAAACCAAAGCGATTGAATCAAGACTGGATGGATGCATTGTGGGGTTTAAATGATACACATTTGTGTTGGGTTTGTTTTGGGGTTCCAATGAACGAATGATTAAGTGTGGTGGAGTAGATGGATGTGGTGTCATGGTAACGTGTATTTCATTTGTACTACATGAAGCAGTAGGTGGCACTGGTCAGCACTGTCGCGTCACAGCAAGAAGTCCCGGGTTCGATCACCGGGTGGGACTGGGGACTTTCTGTGCGGATTTTGCATGTTCTCCCCGTGTCAGCGTGGGTTTCCTGCAGGTACTCCGGTTTCCTCCTACAGTCCAAAAACATGAACTAGGTTGATCGGATATGTGAAATTGTCCAGTAGTCTCACAAGTTCCCACCACTTACTGGTGGTTGTCGTCAGGAAGGGCATCCGGACGGAAAACTCTGCTCCAAACACTAACGTCCTACCCCAGGAACTGGGAAAATGGACGATAAATGAATAGATAGAGAGAGAGAGATTTTGTTTATAAGGATTTTATTTGTGGTGTTGATACTCAGCTAACAGGAAACATTCAGTAACGTTTATGTTAATATTATGAGCAAATGTTCTCACTATAACATTAGTAGAATGTTCTATAATTGTTTACATGACCTTGATAAAACTGTAACTGTGTTAATCTGAAATGTTTATTTATGTGTAACATTACATGAACATGTTAACTTTGTCTCACAACATTGAAGGAACATTCTAGGTTCTAATAAAACAGTTCCACAAACAAAATAAAACATTCATAAGAAATTATTTTTTTTATGTCGTTAGAATAAACCAAACACAACATTCCTAAAATCTTAAATGAGGTTTGGGTTTGATGTTCTTTAAACATTTTCCCAACTTTATGGGGGAAAATGTTCAGAAAAATGTAAGAAAACTGGACAAATTAACGTTCCAACAACCAAAATGTAAAATTCCTAAAATGTTACACTGCTGGTTGTGAGAACATTATTTTCTAGGTTTCTTTTTTTCTTCAAGTTATGACAAAATTTAAAGAACATTAAACCTAACCCCAATTTAATATATTTTAGAAACGTTACACAGCGGAACATTCTAATAGCATTTAAATGTTCCTAATTGTTTGTGGAAATGTTTTATCAGAACATATAATTTTACACTTAAATGTGTGTGCGTGTGCGTGTTATAATAAAATTTAATACATCAAAAACAAGAAAAATAGTCGAAGTATTAGTTTATTGAGAGTTTGCAGGAAAATGGTGAATCTGGCAACTCAGCTGTTAGTTGTGAAACTTAATCCACTGCGCATGCGTGGGATTTACCGAGTAAATGGAAAGTTTCTAGAGAAAAGAAAGTGGGTTCATTTGCTAAGTTTCACAATAACTCAAAGCCTCCCAGTGGATTTCCTCCGGATACTCCGGTTTCCTCCCACAGCCCAAAGACATGCAGTCAGGTTTATTAAAGACACTGAAATTGTTCTGTGTGTGTACCCTGCAACAGACTGGTAACCTTATACTAGAAAACTTGTAGCGATATTGGACATATATTTCATACCAAAGATGAGATCTACTCAGGGGTTTTTATTGTCGCTGGTAGCAGGTGTAGGAACTATCTTTTGTCTGTAGACATTATCCACACTTTATCCACATTGTACGTAGAACCGTAAGCAGACTAAAATGGTGAATCCTGTAATAATATAGTGTGTCGAGCTCTGGTTGGGGTTTGTCAGTTGTTGGGTGGTACCTGGGAGTTATTACACAATACTGCAGAACTCAAAACGACTCATTTTTCCTGACATCAAACTGTTTTGAGTATTTTAGGTTAAACGGATGGATGGATTTTATTCACACTTGGAGTGTTTATAGGAGCAGTTAAGACCCTCATGGAAACACACAAAAAATGTCTTTTGCATAATAATAATTCATCACGGCACACACATGACATGAGCTGATTATAAACTCATCCATCTATTATTTGTGCTCACGGTGCCATACACGCTATGTGAATACACTAAACACTTGAAGAGGTCATCAGTCTGTTGCAGGGTGCAGAGACAAACACATGCATATACACACAAAACAATTAACTTGACTGAGTGTATTTGGACTGTAGGAGGGAACCGGAGTACCCGAAAGAAACCCATGCAGAGATGGAAAGAAAATGCAGAATTAGCACTGAAAGCCCCGGTTCGCCTCACCCAAGAATCAAAACCGGAACTTATTGTGTGAGGCAACAGTGCTGACCACGAAGCCACCGTGCCGCCCCCTTATAAACAAAATACTTAAAAATAATAAAAAATAGGATACAAGTTTGAATTTAAAATGGTTAATAGACTAATATACAAATAAAGGTTACTAGCTTGTTTCCAACATGTATAACATATGGTTTGGGGGCTGGTTTTTAGGGCGGGTGACATTATTTAGGACTCTGGGATTCATTCGTTTGCTGGACCTGGCAACCCTGAAACACACACACACGCACGCGGGATAAAGAACACACAAACTTAAACACACACCCACACTTACACACAACAGGAGGTTATTCTTGGCAAAACGGTAAGTAGTGGACACACAGCATATAACCCGTATTTTTTTTTACTTTACACTGGTCTGAATGTGTGTGTGTGTGTGTGTGTGTGTGTGTGTGTGTGTGTGCTTTCATTCCTTGTGTCTTTTTTTTTTAAAGAAAACTTGCATTCGTACTAAACGTGTTATAATTCTTCACAAGTCCTCACACAGTCTAGACTGGCTTGATAACTGAGTCGGCTCTTTGAACTGATTCATCGAGTCGATTCTTTTAAAGATACTAGTCGAGTAGACCTGCAGTACAGAGCACATCTGGACAAGATGAGATATTATAATTTAAACAATATAAATAAAACAGAATATGCGCGAAATAAACATTTTCTACTCATTATTTATCATTTTTACAACTAGTTGTACTGATTTGTACTGTGTGTTTACTAATATGGACGTTTTAATTTAATTAATGCTCAGATTTTCATTATTTTGTATTTAATTGTTATATTTTATAGTGGCTAGCACTGTCTCTTCACAGCACAGACAGGTCCTGGGTTCGATCCCCAGACGTGGCCGTGTTAGTCCTTTGTTTGTGGGAATTTGCATGCTCACAAATTCTCGCGTTTATTTCTAGTTTCTTCCCATTGTCCAAAAACATGCTTATAGGAGAAGCTGAATTGTCCTATAGGTACTTATAGTACAGTATGCATAAATCGGTGCATTGTATTGCCTAGCCAAGATGGAATAAATAGGAAGAATTGCATCAGGAAGGGCATCCGGTAAAAAAGGCAGTTTAATGTTGAGCACAATCCACTGTGGAGACTTCGACTTATTTAATTTGACTTGTTGAATTTATTGGAAAGAAGAGCCTATTTGCAGTATGGGTGTTACGAGCTAATGTAAAAAAAACACGATAAAAGATAAGGTTAAGGAAGTTAACTTTAACTCATATAGTATAAAAAGATCTATTAGCATGGATATAAATATTCTATAAACACAACCAATTGGGTCTCTATTTGGTGACGACCCTGATACAGCAAGGACCAATAATCGGCCAGTCCTCGCGAGTGTCTCTATTTGGTGAAAGCCAATTAGTTGTAAACAGCCATTCAACAGCGTGCGGACCCACCCAGTACCCGATACTGCAACTATGCCAAAAGATGTATTAATTCTATATATCTGAAGACAATTGTGTTATGCACTATCCATGAAATGAGGCTTGTTAAGATGATTTTTAATTGTGTAAAGCTTTATAGTGTAACTCTATAGAGCTTTACAAGACAACAATAATAACAAAAAATCCAGATGCACATTTCTTTTTGTTGTAGTTGTTGTATAGGAGATTGTCCATGAATATCAGCAGAATAAGGTTCTGACGTAAGGTTGATACCGGAGTCATTATGAAATCATTATGGCGTACGTCTACGTTAAAGTGTCTCCAAAACAATACGTGGTGTCACTTATAGACATCTCCTCCAACAAGACAGCCCAGGCAAAACCACAAACCACTGACAGGCTGTTTTACTTTTTGGCAACAAAAACATCCTCTTGAGGTGGGTTCGGTGCATAAGGAACAATGCTAAAAAGAACATGATGTTCACTTTTGGTTGTGTGGAGAAGGCTCTGTTACATTCTATTTCTTACGAAATACTATCAAAAACACACAAGGGATTTACATGAAATACAAAATCAAGTTTCTGCTGGGGTTGTTTTAGGTAGCCGAGCCTATAGATAAAGAAAATGAGGTCTTGGAAACCTGGGCCATTGGAAGAGATTTTAAAGATATTCTTAGAATATCAGATTCATTCTCTTGTTTTTCTTTATTCACAATTAAAATGGATACCATTTGAGCAAATTGAGAGTCAAGGTCCTTGCTCAGGTGTCCAACAGTTCTAATATGGTGGTTGTGGGCCTTGGCTTGACAACCTACTGATTTCAAGTCCAGTACTTGCTGCTTTGTGACGATGTCTATTGTAATCAAAGCTATAGAAATAGAATGGACAATTATATTGGATTTTTTTGGAAGTCGAGGTCCGAGTTCAGGGTCACTATGTGTACAAAACACATGGTGCTAAAAGGGCCTTGCTCAAGGGCCCAACAATGGCCACATGACAGACTTGGGATTCAAACATTTTTATTAAAAAAATACATTATAGCTGAAAACTAAGCTTGGTTTTAGTAAGGCGATGATTACTGTGGAACCTCACCAAAATGTGATTTTTTATACGTTTGTTTAGTCACCTTTAACAGTCGTACAAAATAGAACTTTAATTGGTTTAATATGCAGATTATATAACACTGTATCGCTAATTTAAAAAGCAGTATTTAGCCTAAGCGTATAAACGAGTCGTTTGAAAGAACCGAATCATTCATACGCATATGACTCACCGAACAAAACTCGTCTGAGGATTTATATCACTAAAATTATATCACACGCACCCAATTAAACACTTTTATTTATTTGTTACGTGAGTTCTAACACCCTCGTGGATCTGAACTCGAGGTTTATTCCACGCTAAAGTCAAAGATTTCCACACTAAAGTAAAAAAAATCGCGATTAAACAATGGCCGTTGTTTGGGTGTCTCAAATCGCCTTCTAGTGCACTCGGTAGTGTACACTTTCTTTCACAGTAGCGCTTCAGTCACACACTATCTAGTGCGCTTTTGGGTCTGATTTGGGTCACAACCCAAACCGTTAAACTCTGTGTGGATGTGAAATGGCTTCTGAGAAAAGCAGGATGTACTTGTTTATAAATCGAAGACAACCAAACAATTAAAACAAGAAAAATGTACGAACATGTGTGATTCCTGCCATTTATTGTTTTCTTTTTCTGCTTTTAATTGGTCACCACATGATTTTAAAATATGTTTTGGGACAGTATGGCTAATGAAATCTCGAACATGCTAGTCATTCTACACTACTTAAAGAACATTTTAAAAAAATGGCCTAGATATTCTTAATACTGAGCGAGTTTACTCATGTCAAAGATTTGGTCAATCATAGCGCATCGAAAAAAGAGTTTTTAAAGAAAATTCAATCTGTGTCACAGAATTAAAAATTTAAACTAAACCGACCTCCTCATTTATAGAAAAGTTCTGTTAGTTATGACATTCTGGTGAAAAAACATCCCGATTCACATTCACTGAAATGAACAACTCATAAACTGTTACCTGATTAAAGCTAAAAGTTTTACTACCTCTTGTTGTACTGAGGTGATTGTAGCGGGTTCGAGTCCATGTTAAGAATCTGGATCCATTTTATAATGATAAGAAACAAGTTCCTAAACCCAATAACACACAAATCATCAGATATTTTTGCTCATAAAGTTGTATGTAGTTCAAATAAAATTCTAAAACTTCTGAATATTGACTGGAAATGTCTGAGGCATATCCCAGAAGATCATACGATGACGTAAAAGAGGCATCATTGTGATGAAAAAAAAATCCTCTGCTTTTATTTACATTTCAACTAAAAGTGGTTTGTTTAAAATAATTCATACATTTCTCAATAATCAATAGAAAAGCCTAAACAGCTATTACAGAAATGAAATGACTCAGAATCTCTGAAAACTCAAAGATTGAGATTAGAGATAAATTATTATGATGATAAAAACAAATCAGAAGTGACGTAAGTGACATTGTTTGATTTTTCACACAATCACACAATCAATACATGCACCACTTTGTTTTATTTGACAGTTACGATATGACCGATGTATGAGTGATTATTAAAATACTGGACTGAATGTGTCATTACTTTTTCTAGTGATCAGTCATCATGGGGTTAAACGGATGTGGACAGATCTGCAAATGGATCATCATCCTCTTGAACATTCTCTTCATTGTAAGCACCTTCTTTACACTTTTTATTGAGCAGTGCTTCCTCCCAACTGCCACTTACTGTAGTGGATGTGCAATTACATTAGAGTACAGCAAAATAGCAAGTTCCCCAGTGTCAGGAGGGGGGGGGGGTGCCACCCTATTTGAGAAGGACTGTTTTAAAGGGTAATTTATACATCTAATGCTTTTCATTTTCTTTTGATAGTTTTGCATCGTGGTTGTATATGCACTGCAAATTAAATCACTGCCACATCACTAGAGGGCGCCAGGTTTCTGAGAGTTCTTTCGCATGTGTGCTTGCAATACAGTTTGAGTTGTAGATTATTTGTAGCATTTTATCTTACATGTTGGATTATAAGAACGCCTCGTAAACAAGGCGCCACTGTGTTCTGTTCTTATGCAACACTTGTGTGAATGTGAATCTCATCACACATATTAAAGAAAATGTACAATAGATTCTCTTTTTGTCTGTTTTTGTCTCAGTTGATTGGTCTGGTGTTACTCGGAGGCGGAACATATCTGTGCCTGACTGGACCTGCGGATCTGAAGACAGGCCATTTCATCTTTGGTACGTCGTCTGTTTCATTTTGCTAAATGCTTAAGGGTTTCCTGAAGTGGTGGCTCATTGGCTAGCGTGTAGCACTCTTGCCTCACAGCAAGAAGGTCCTGGATTTTACGTTTGGGTGTCCTCATCGTGCCTGTGTGGACTTACTTTGGGTGCTCCAGTTTATGCTGACAGTTCAAACGGGGACAATTACAAAAGCAAATGAAGCAGGTTATTGAATTACATCCGTCCAGAATGTTTGGCTAGAGACTAAATGTCCATTTGATCTACCAACCCATACAAATCGAACTGCTTTCAATCCACTGTTTATTCTGTTTACACCACCCCACACACACACACACCATTAATGTCTTTGCATCCTGGCTGTTCCCGTCCATTCAATCATTACAAAAGGAATATTATACCTCATTTTGTTAGGACAGGTCTATGGACTCTACAAAACATGTCCATTAAGTTCTTTGCACAAAATGACATACAAATAGAGCTGTTATAAGATTAATTTGCTCCCTTTTCTGAACTGTTTTGAGCTACGTTGCTTACGCTAATGAGCAGTTGTCAGAAACGCTCCACCTCCTTCGTGTTTACGTTTGACTAGTTTTGTTAAACAATCAGGCGCGTGCTACACTTTCAGAGCGGATATAAAACTCCAAGGTAGCTGGTTAGCTTGTCATATTGCTAGTGCTAAGTCAAAACAGATAGAAACACAAACTCTAATGTACTTACACATTCATCTTACTGACTTGCCACGTAGAACCATAAGCAGACCAAACGATGAATCCTCCAGTACTTTAGTGTGTCGAGCTTTGGTGGGGATTCACCAGGTGATGGGTGGTACCGGGCAGTTATCACGTCACAATACCACGGGACTCTAAACAGCTTTTTTCTTTTTTTTTCTGAAACCAAAATAATAATTTAGGGTAAACGGATGGATGGATTTTATTCAAACTTGGAGTGTTTATAGGTGCAGTAGAGACCCACATGTAAATAGAAAAACACACAACAAGTGAATTTTGCATCACATTCTATCTATCTATCTATCTATCTATAATATCTATCTATCTATCTATCTATAATATTTATCTATCTATCTATCTATAATATCTATCTATCTATCTAATTCTCTCATGTGTTGGTGTGTTTTAGTGGTGGGACTGTGTATCTTTGTGGGTCTGCTACTGATTTTAGCTGCTGCCATCGGAGACCATGGGTCCTGTTATGAGAACAAAGCTTCACTCTCAGCTGTAAGATACACACGCACACATACACACAATATAAAGCATACAGTTTATAATACAATGTATTAACAGGAAGAAACACACACAAACACTTGCTTTAATGGAAAAGGTCTAAAAGCTTTTTAAAGGTCGATTTTAAAAGTAATGTTCTGGTTGTTGAAAGCCTGCAGTGCCTCAAAACTGAAACACTTGACACAATATTTCTTTTCATCCTTTTTCACTTAATCATTTCTTTTTGTTTGTCATTTTTAGCAAAGGAAATGTTTCTCTACCGATACACGAGAACTAAATTAGCCACAAATGCTAATGAATTTAATTGTACGCTCTTTGTTTTTCTGCAGTATGGTGGGTTGCTGACTTTGCTGTTTCTAGCAGCACTCATCGGAGGAGTTACGTCCTATTTCAAGAACTGTGCGGTACATTTACTCATAATAAAGAAAATATACACTATATTGCCACAAGTATTCGCTTATCCATTCAAATTATCAGTATCAGGTGTCCAAATGACTTCCTTGGTCACGGGAATTCTGAATGATTTGGCATACCAAGACATTTGGACAATTCCACACTTCCAATTTTGTGGATACAGTTTGGAGCTCATTCCTCTTTTCAACATGACTGTCCACCAGTCCACAAAGCAACGTGCATAAAGGCGTGGATGTCAGATTCTGGAGTGGACGAACTCGACCCGGTTGAAACATATTTGAGATAAATTAGAATGGATACTGAGAGCCAGGACTTATCATACCGACATCAGTATGTGACCTTTGTGTATGTGTGTGTGTGTGTGTGTGTCTTTCAGTTCTCTGACCATGTTTCGGAATTTTACGCCACCGTCTATGCTCTGTACTTGTTGGTGGGAGACGTGATCCGAGCCTTCATCCTGAGAGTGTTTCACAACATTGTACGCATTGCACACACACACACACACACACACACACACACACACAGTTTATGCTTTTAGACTGATCGAGATTTTAGGTCATTTTGTGTCCTGTTCTATAAAGGGGGCAATGACGGCTTAGTGGTGAAGGTACTGGGCTAGAAATCAGAAGGTAATAAAAGGTTAAGAATAATATAATTGATACAAAAATTATAATTATTTCTGGTTTATAATAAATTAATAATAATATTTAGTTAACAAGATGTTAATAATTATAACTGTTTAATAATATAAATAATGCTATTGTGTATAAGTTAATCTGAACGAGGAATCTTGGCGACACCTAGCGGTAGATATCAGAACTACTGTAGGTACTTAAATATGATTCTATCTGCTTTTAATTTGATTTATTCTACAGTAACGTGATTTTATTTGCTTTTTATTTTTATTTATTCTGCAGTAACATGATTTTAGGTTATGATTTTTTTAACAGGTTTCTAGTAATTTTATGATTCCAATATTTGTGGAATAAAATCTTGTCTGCTGTCTTTTGAAAAGCTTCGTATATCCAAGAACGACAACATTTTAAACCACATAAGTCGAGGTTTTACATAATTTGTAAACGTGAAACGCGTGTGTATGTGTGTATACGTGTGTGTGTGTGTGTCTTAGTTTGACTGCTGTGGTTTGGGTGGAACCATTCAGACGCTTATGGGCAGCACCAACCTCTGTCCTCAGGAGACCAACATTTTAGGAATCTCTGTCTCCACTTCTTCTGTAAGTCCCTTGACAGTAAAAACATTTGGACCCTTGGACTTTCTGACTCGTTTTAAGGAGTTTGAGAAGTCAGTTGTTTATGTTGTTTATTGTTTGTTCAGAGCTGTTTACCCGTGATTACCGGCGGGCTCATGGCCAGATCCACACTCTTGTTCTTCATGGGAATCGCCGGAGTTTTGGTGAGTCCCAAAAAAATGAATCAAAGGTTCGGGGGTCACTGCAGTCAGATACAATGTTAGGACCAGATTAAGGATTCGACTTTTTTTTGAGGTTTTTTTGAGGTATTTTAAACCTTATTTATTATTTAGACTCTTGCCTAAACCTGTCTGACTATAACTATAAACCAGACTAGACTGGATCTGAATCGAATCTAAATCTCCCTCTGAGGTAGTAATGTGTTTAAACGGTTCCTCCCAAAGCAAGTCAAATTCTTAACACGAGTTTTAGAGTCAAGGCAAGTCAGGTTTAAGAATAGGTTTGCAGGATTAAATGCAAATAGAGTCAGGACAGGATTAAAGTCAGAAACAGAGTCAGGACAAAATGAAAGTCAGAGTTTAGGATCAAAGTCAGAAACAGTCAAAACAGGATTAAAGTCAGGCCAGATTCAAGTCAAAAATGGAAAAAGGCTAAGAATAAAGTCAGACATAGAGTCAGGACAGGATTAAAGTCAGAAACAGAGTCTGGACAGGATTAAAGTCAGAAACAGAGTCTGGACAGGATTAAAGTCAGAAACAGAGTCAGGACAGGATTAAAGTCAGAAACAGAGTCAGGACAAGATTAAAGTCAGAAACAGAGTCAGGACAGGATTAAAGTCAGAAGCAGAGTCAAGACTAGAGACAAGATTAAAGTCAGAAGCAGAGTCAAGACTAGAGACAAGATTAAAGTCAGAATTCAGGATCAAAGTCAGAAATTGAGTCGAGTCATAAGTGCTATTAGATCTAAATTAATCTGCTTTAAATGTTTTGAAGATTCTTACATGTTTTTATTTTTTTTTCCTCTCACCATGTTTCTCTCTCTCTGTGTGTGTCTCTCTGTCTGTCTGTCTCTCACTCTCCATATCTGTCTCTCTCTGTCTCTTTCTGTCTCTCTCTGTGTGTCTCTCTGTGTGTCTCTCTCTGTCTCTGTCTGTCTTTCTCTGTGTGTGTCTCTCTCTTTCTCCCTGTGTGTGTCTCTCTGTCTGTCTGTCTCTTTCTCTCTCCGTCTCTGTCTCTTTCTGTCTGTCTGTCTGCCTCTCTCTGTCTTTCTCTCTCCGTCTCTGTATCTCTTACCATGTCTCTCTCTCTCCGTCGCTGTCTCTCTTTCTGTCTCTCTCTCCGTCTCTGTCTCTTTCTGTCTCTCTTACCATGTCTCTCTCTCTTCGTCTCTCTCTCTCTCTCTCTCTCTCTCTCTCTCTCTCTCTCTCTCTCTCTCTCTCTCTCTCTTACCATGACTCTCTCTCTCTTCGTCTCTGTCTCTTTCACCATGTCTCTCTTTCTCCATCTTTGTCTCTCTCTGTCTTTCTCATCATGTCTCTCTCTCCATCTCTGTCTCTCTCACCATGTCTCTCTCTCTCTCTCCGTCTCTGTCTCTCTCACCATGTCTCTCCGTCTCTCTCTCTCCCCGTCTCTGTCTCTCTCACCATCTCTCTCTCTCTCTCTCTCTCTCCATCTCTGTGTCTCTCTTTCTGTCTCTCTCTAGCTTGTTACTATCGTTTGCTCCTCCTTCATTTGGCAGCAGCTCTCTCGCCCCCCGCTGGTCACCCCTGCCTACATCCCTCTCTCCTCCTCCCCTATAATCGCTACTTCTTACTCCTCCTACAATGTGACTCCTTCCTTTGATGCTCCTCCTCCATCCTCCTCCGACATCCCTGATCTGGCTCCTCCCACCTACAAGAGTGTGATTGATCATCTGTAATTGTCCTCTCACCCTCCACCCACCGTTTCCACCTCCCGTAACATTTCTTCACTAGATAGCGCAACACGGCTACTAATGCAGAGCCCAACTGCAGCCACAGCAGGGGGCGCTATAATCAGTCCAATAAAAGCAAAGCAAAATAAAATAAAACAAACACACTGTTTACATTTATGGTTAAACTACGGTTACACTATTATTATAAAGTAACTTTATACAATTTATGCAGCAGTGGGGCTCGAACCAGCAACCTTCGAATCACAAAAGAACATGTAAACAGTAATGCAGTAGTGGGCGCTCTGTTTTAAATTTAATACACCTAACAAACACAACAAACTCAACAAACCCAACAACCCAACAAACTCAAAAACCTAACACACTCAACAAACACATCAAACTAAACAAACTCAACACCCAAACAAATTTAAAAACCTAACACATTTAACAAACACATCTAACTAAACAATCCCAACAAACTCGGAAAACAAAACAAACCCAACAATCTCAACACACCTAACAAACTCAACACCCAAACAAACTCAAAAACCTAACACACTTAATAACTCAATAGACTCAAGACACTTAGCACATCCAACAAACCCAATACACTCATCAAACTACCAAACTCAACGCACCCAACAAACCCAATAAATTCCACAAACTCAACAAGATATCAATGGCAGAAAAAAAACTGTCAGTTTGCCTGTAACTACAATTAAAGATCATTTTGGCTCATTGGGTCACACCAAAAATGTTGGGTACTTAAAAATGTTTCAAACTGGAGAAGTCCGACTCTCAGTGCTGGTGTGCTAGCAAGAAATAATTGGGAAAGATCTGGATTAGTAGCCTTAATGTTCTACGTCACGGTCCACCAAACTTTTACGGGCTCTTATGGTGTGAATCTTCTTTAGTCGTGTTACTGTGGCTTTAAAACTTTGGGTGTCCCACAGATCTTTCACTTTTTCTTTATCCTTCCTCCCATCTCTGGGCTCTAGCTCCTGGGGCTGAGCTTCTGTTCAACCATGTACTACCAGTTAAAGAAGAACGGCCACGATTACCACCATACACCGGTGTTTAAATACTACTAGAACCCAGCGAGGAGGATCGGCACCTTGGCAAGCATTCCCTCATCCATCCAGCATGGTCTCGGTCATTCTGCTGGGTTTCTTCTACTGAAACGTTCATTCATTAATCGATATGATCTATCCGACGTGGCATTCTGGGCACTGACGGATGATGTGAATTATTATTATTATTATTATTATTATTATTATTATTATTATTATTATTATGTTCACGAGTGGAAAGGTTAGACAGCAAGTAAACATTTAAACACAATGTTAGGAAAGTGGTTATAATGTTAATGGTATCTTTAGTCTTCATTTTAAGTGCGCTTCTTTTACAAATGTTGCTTTTTCATTTCTTGCACCAATTTGTGTTTTTTTTTTTGTTTGAACCGCATACCAAGGATGTTTGTTTCGTACTTATTCTTTTTTTCTTTTGCTCATTTTTTTTTATTTCTATTATTTCCTCTTCGTGTTAAATTTTAGAAGGTTGACATTCAGTGGGTCGAGTTCAATGATACCAAGGAGCCAACGAAGTGGAGCTCAAACTACTGAATCTGTCACACACACAAACACACTCTCAACCTGGCGACTTGTTTATTGGAATCAGGTAGTCGAAGATGGCGTCACGGTGGCTGAGTGGTTCAGCACTGTTGCCTCACAGCAAGAAGTCCCGGTTTGATCCTCGGGTTAGGCCGGGGGCTTTCTGTGCGGAGTTTGCACGTTCTCCCCGTGTCAGCGTGGGTTTCCTTCGGGTACTCCGGTTTCCTCCCACAATCCAAAAAAATGCACTAGGTTGATCGGAAATGGGTAAAATTGTCCTATAGTTTCACAAGATCCCTGTAGCGATACGGGGTTGGAGAAAGATCTGGCAACCTACTCCGTTAAAATAATTGCTGAGTAACTTTGGGGATCGGTAGCGGTCCAAAGAATGACCCAAGAGTCGGAAACGACTGGAACGGGTAAATAAATACATACACAGTCGAAGGTAGTTGAGTGCCAGCGCCCTCTGCTGTTTACACATCGGATGTAAATCTCATCGTTCCATCCTGACTGGCTGAGTAAATGCTGTTGATCATTTCAGTGCCCAGGATTATTAAAAATATATATTTCAAAAGGTCATTTGCTCCATTAGAACTTTTTCTGCAATTAATGATCTACAGTCGGAATCGTCCACACATTCCTGCACTATGTTATTTTAAAAAAAGTTTAACTCGTTTATAGTTTGTGTATAGAACAGAATACAGTTTGCGACATTGCAATGTTTTATGTTACCATTTATTGGAAGGAATGTTACACTTGTTACACAATGGCACCTTGCTTTTTTTCTTGTATTAATAAACTTTTAAACAGTTTTTGGTCGTTATTATAACTAATTCTGAGCATCTATAAGATTAACAGTAGTAATAACATCTTGGGGAAGGGCTGAGCTGAAACTTTTGAATGACAGTTGTATCGTCTGAAATGTTTGGTAAAGGCTCATGTAACTACCGAGCTCACTGGAACAAATATTTATCGTTTGTTAAAATAATAATTTCATCTAACAAAACAATATACAATATTCCCATAGACCACAGAAAGTCATGTCGTCATTTTGCAGTCTGTGCCATATTGTTTATGTCCATATTTCACATTCCAGGCTGAATGAGATTAACATTTAACTGGGTTTTAAACAAGATTGCCTCAATCTTTATTTGAGACACCATTATTTGAGCAATCGAGGTCCCAACAGTGGTATCTTGGTAGTAGTGGGGTTTGAACCGACACCCTTTTGGTCTCGGTTTGATCACAGAGGGAAGAACTGCATATTTTTGGACTTTGGGAGGAAACCATATTTATGCTTTGATTTATTATGCCGTAAGAACATCAACATCCGAGACTAAATGTGTTGGTTTCAGTGCAGTTGGAGGATATTACTGGTCTGATTTATTGGTGTGCAGTACCGGTTCTGTCCACTAGAGTGAGCTTTACTCCTGTATGCTTAAACGGAACAGTGAGTCAACTGAAATTCCTAAACAGTTAAATGATCGTTTCCGTCAATAGAAAGACCATTTCAATCATTAGTAGGATTGAATTCATGGTTGCTTCAGAGAGCTGCTCAGAACTCAACCCTCGTGTGTTAATGCAGAGTAAAAGTAAAACATATCAAAGGTTTAACAATATATGTTAGTAATGTGCAGGAAATGATCAGAACGTTGAGGGTTTCATTCCCACAGCTTCCTGGATGTCACTGTTAATCCCAATTGACCCTGAATCAAGTACATTGCTCACAATAAATGTATAAATTGCAAATATAATATTTGTAGGGTATGTTTGGGCAAAAAATAGCCGTTAACTGGGTAATAAATCATATTTCATTAAAGTTGACTGTACAGACTATTATGTTTGGCGACCACCCAGCTAGAGTTGATCTGGTGTTGAATCTCAGTGGTGGTCAATGAAAGCCGCCATATTGGATCAATTTCAATTAGACTTAAACAGTTAGTTCGTTTATTTATTTATTAACGTCATGTTTTACACCTCTAGGTAACACCCATGACAGGAAGCGGTCGTTCATTACACAAGTCACCACAAACACATTGATGGACAATTTCGTATTTTTTATTTGCCTTACATGCATGTTTTTGGACTGTGTGAGGAGTAAAGTCACGCATATATGGGGAGAACAAACCACGACACTTTCTTGCAGTAGGTGTTAGTCCTTTAATCCTGACTAGTAATCCACGACATGCAGGTTAGCAATTAGCCAACTTTTTTGACATTCCATCTGAAGGTCAGAAGTTCAATGTTTTATTAAAATTGATAATTTTTATTAAAAAGAATTTATTTAACTTGCATCATGGAGAATTTGCACGTCAAGTAGTTATGTAATGATATTTTTTTATGATGATTTTAGTTTCCGATGAAGTCCAATATGGCAATTTGGTGAAATGCGGCAGCGCCCTCTGCTTTTTAACGTGAATACCGATTTATTAGACTGACCAACATAACAATTCTAATCGATTCGGTTACAGCCTTTGGCTTGTAATGTTAATTTCTTTATTTGGACACTTGACCATACACATTTTCAGTTCGATCAGCCATGGTTACACAATCGCACTCAAAAACATTGACATCACAGACAGGAAGTGTGTGTGTGTATGTGTTAGTGCAGTATCTATGTGTTTATGAGTGGGTGGAGGGGTGTAAGGGTGCGGTATTCGATGCATCATATGATTTTAAGTCGCTCGGCAACTAGAGCACGTCAGGCCAACATCTGGGTGACTGAACAGCTGTATGTGTGAAGAAGGGAGGTGTGTCAGTGTGTTACATTCCACAACTAGAAAGAGAGAGAGAGTATTATATACAATAATATACAGTAGATGCATGAGGACGTCTGGAATGTACATTTCTTATGACCTGACCTCACTTCCTGCTATTCACCACCTGTGTAACTACACACACTCGAACGGTTTACACCCGAACCCTGCAGGACCATTGTTTAACAAACCGCAATAAAACTGGAGCGCCAAGGTTTGATTCAACAGAAGAGCTAACTGTTTCTAATTAGCATAATGCGAATGAATCGCTAAGGAAGGTGTCGCCCTCGCCAACCTCGGAGCATTGTGTGGCAGAAAGGGGTAAGTTCATGGATGGGAAAGAGGATCGGCTCATTCGATAGATAAACATCAATGAATAAAGACTCGAACGAACTTTGTTGTCTTTCAGCATTCACATGTACAACCGCAATACCACAATATTTAACGTTCAAACAGTTAAACGATTTTTTTCTTTTATTATTGCAAATATTTACTTATTTTGAATGTGATGCCTGCAAAAAAAAGTTGGCACATGGCCATCAAAAGCCTGGGAAAGTTGAGGAATATTAATAAAATAAAGAACAAAACACGTTTGTAAAATTCCGTAAGTGAACCGGCTCATTCGAAAACAGGTGAGTGTCATGATTGGGTATAAAAAAAGCATAAAGTTTGAGTCGTTCACAAGAAGGGATGGTGCAAGTTTCACCACTTTGTGAACGTCTGCGTGAGTCATTTGGTCCAACCATTGATGAACGGCGTTTCTCAACGTGCAATTGTGAGGAATTTTGTGATGTCATCATCGACAATCCGTAATATAATTAAAAGATTCCGAGTATCTGCAGAAATCACTTCGAGTAAGCGGCAAACCCAAAAACCGACACTGAATGCCTGTGACCTTCGACTTCCCTCAGGCGGCACCTGGTTAAAAACCCACACCATTCTGTAATAGATGTTTCCACCTGGGTTCAGGAAACAAAGGGAACAAAGTCTAATTTTAAATTACATTTCAAACTATTTAATTATTTTATTTACACAGAATTGTGCATATATATATTAAGTCACATTTAACAAGCATGTATATGTTTATTAATTCATTGATTAAAGGAACAGGGACACTACACATTCATTAACATCTTTATTTCATGTTGAAATATGTAATGTTATTACAATTATATCAGAAGTCGAGAGCTCGAGCATGACTTTACGTCCACACGATCTCTGCTAGTCTTCGGAGTCGAGCGGTTAATTATCAAGACTACTAATCAAAAGGAAACCTCATCACTAGGTTGATAGGTTGCCACTGTTGGGCCCTTGAGCAAGGCCCTCGTCTCTCAGACTGTGTTTCCTCAATGTACTGTAAGTCGCTTAGGATAACAACGTCTGCTAAGTGCTAAAGGTGTAAATATACTAGTTACTAGTCTAGTGGGCAGCGATGGTTGCATTTCAAGCCCCACTAATACCCACTGTTGGGCCCCTGAGTGAGACGCTTTACCCACAAACCTAAAAAATGGAGATTAAAAAATGGAGATTTTGGGATAAAGGCGTCTGCTAAATGCTGAAGATGTCGATGTACTAGCGAGCCGACAGTTGGAAAACAAACCCTGGGTATTAAAAGTGTTAGAGAACACTGTGAGTGCTCATTGTTCAGTGTGTGTGTGTGTGTGTGTGTGTGTGTGTGTGTATGTGTGTGTGTGTGTGTGTGTGTGTGTGTGTGTGTGTGT
>JAOTRQ010000017.1:587690-597880 GCA_028565875.1 Hoplisoma paleatum | reverse complement strand
ACACACACACACACACACACACACACACACACACACACACACACACTGAAGGATGATTTTGTAGTGCTCACACGTGTCTTTTCTTTTCTTATTTTTCTTTCGTTCTTTTCCTTTCTAATTCTTTTCTTCTTCTTCTAATTTTCTATCTATATCTGCAACATACTTTTGGGCTACGATCTCCGCTGACTTCTTTTTAATGACCTTTTTTATTTGTTATTAGTTTTTTTTTCTTGCTGGCTATGCACCATGCTTTCCTCTCCTACTGTCATTTTGCAGCCGTATGGACTGCCCGTCTACCCACAGGCCTCCTGCTACCCCAGCCTGATGCAGGTAACACCCCCAAACAATGAAATATTTATGGATATTATATAACTTATTTAAGTTTGAAATATGTTGTTGGTCATTTGATTCTGTTAACTGTGATTCTGTTAACTGTGATTATATAGAGTGGAAAACAAATGAAAAAAAAATCATTCAAAATATTTAACAATAAACACATACAAAAGCATCGTGGTATTGGTAATTAAATCAGTAATACAACTTTATGCTTTAACAATATATTAATAATTTTGTATTTTCTATTTCTAACAACATTTTGACTTTAAAGCTGAGTTTATTTCTGAAAAGTTGATACAGGGTGTAATTACAAGTAATTATAAATAATGCCTATTTAAGGAAAGAAATTGAAACGTAAAGTGTAAATGAAAACTAATTTTTAAACTGGTGCCACTTTCCTAATCAACGTTGTTCAGGTGTAACATAAAGTGGAAAACGTGATTTTGTGCCAACATGCTGAGGGCAGTACATTTAAATTTACTGTAACAATGATTATTACATAATTTATACAGATTTTAAGACGTAATTGTCTTTATCTAACATATGCTTTATCTTTTATGAGCATGAAACATGAACAGGAATGTTCAAATCAAATTTAATTCATTGTACAGATATTTTAATCTGTCTGACGGGTGAGACATGGGATGAAGGGTGAGGGGTGATTTAACTGAATGTGGCGTGAGGGGTTGATTCGCAAAGATGGGTCCTGTTTAATATATTTGTCCCAAACCAAGGTGCTTGTTTGCTGTTTATTTTTAGTTTGTACCTATCAGCAAAGATTAACACCCACCCACCCCCACCACTTATGAACACACGTCTATGCATGTGATTATTGTCGGGTTCATTTAGTATTAGAATGGGTGCTGGTGGTTTAGGTGATTTTAGTTTAGTTTTCGTAGTGATTGTTAGTTGTGGTTTTGGTGTAGTGTAGTGGTGTTCAGAGTGAGGAATGGGTTTCTTTTTGTCCAAACAAGCCTCACAGTTTTGAAACACGACATGCACAATGTGTATGTTTAATTCATTTAATCACCCATCATTTATTCCATAGTAACAGCAGAGAACACTGTAGTTTTAAACACCAAGTTTATAATTTTTTAAGCATGTATTTTATATTATGAATTAGAATTAGAGATATTTAGTGGTATTAATTGTCATATCCATAAGTGAACTGTTTCCTGTGCCAGTATCTGCCATACAAAACCACTTAATCAGTTAATAAGTTAGCAAGGTGTTTCTAGAACAACCTGTTCCTAGAACACCATTAGCTGATCCAAAGGAAAGTTGTATTCTGTGTGATTCTTAAATGCAGATTATCTGTAAATATAGCCAAACTTTTCCCTGGGGCCTTCACTGCCATATATGAGGTTTGCTTTATTATGCTTGAAAACTTATGAGACTATGAGACTAGTTTTCTAAATGAGTACCATGTCTGAATCAGTGGGAACAGAGACAATGTCTTTATTTTTGGCTTATAATCAACAACTTCTTATCCACACACACACACAGAAACACCCCCACCTCAAACACACAGACACTTTCTGTTCAGTGTCTGTGAGACAGACAAGCTGGGACAGGTGGGAGGGAACAGGTGCTTGACTGACAGGAGCATATGGAGTGTCATGTGCTGTGATTTGTTGATTTGTCTGTAGGGGGTGGGATTTGGTGGGTGGGGTTATTGAAGAGAATAAAGCATTCTAGTGTTTGTAGAGATTTTGGGCTAGAAGAGAAAATGAGCTGAAATGGTAAGTTTGAACTTTTTCTTCTTTCATATAGAGCTCACTTTTTGTTTCGGCATATTTGGGCTAATTTGGGGTTCATAATGCTTGTTGTTGTTTTTTCTTTGTTGTCTCAGATTGTTAATTTAATCTGGGTTCATTTGTATAGGCTGGTGCCATTTATAATGACATTTGGGTCATGTAAAATGGTATAAATGAACAATGGCATATGGGTGGTTAAGCACATGCCGAATTGCAGTGAGATGCAGTGACCATGACATGGAAGACGTAATAGATTTTTTTAATGATGAAATGATGATGAATTATAATCTTTATGATGATTATAATCTTTTGAAAATAAATCTTTTTTCTTTCTAGGGTGCTCCTGCTCAGGAAGCAGGGCCTGGCAGTGCTGATCCAACCTTGCCTCAGGTTTACGCTGCACCACCATCATATCCCCCACCAGGACAAGCCCCACCAACACCTGCTGCCAGACTCCCACCTTTAGATTTTAGCTCCACCCACTCCAGCTCTGAATACCCCGAGCATCACCAGCTGCGCGTGTATGCAAGTGCACAGCATGAGGTGGCAGAAACTTTACCAGCCAATACCACGGTAAGAGCGAACTGATTTGATAACAGAATGAAGATCAGTGTGAAGTTTACGGATAAATACATGCTGCAGTAGATTGTACAAGCATACAGATGTGAAAAATACACTTTATCTTATTAAACTATTTAACCTTTTATATGTATAAAACACATAATTATATATCGACAACATTGTCTTTGTGGGGGTAAAAGGGCTGCATGGGAGTTAAAAAAAAACTTTATCATATGTGATGATATAAAATGTTATGTTAATACTTTATAATGATGTAAATTTATCGGATGGAGTAAAGGTGCTTCAAGTTTGTCAATTTATTGATTTTGTTTGAGTTTTATGATATTTTATTTTCATGAGTTTTCTTTGCAGTATTGATAAAATTACTAGTGTGCAGAAATGTTGATAGTATGTTGAAGTGATGGAATTTATTATTATTCATTATTCATAAAAATGTTTTGTATGTGTAAAAATCTATTGTTATCCCACAAATGTGTCCTTGTAAAAAATTATTTCTTCCTCAGTTCTGTTAAATTGAGCAACTACGTATTTGATTATTAAACAAACAGCAAAAAAAAGAAAGAAAACAGAACCTTGAAGTCAAACAGCACCTTAAAACAGAAACAATGTGATGTTGTGGATGCTTTGCTGCATCATAATATTAAACTATCGATTCATTTATGGTGCGTTTTCCCAGTTCCTGGGGTCGGACGTTAATGTTTTGAGCAGAGTTTTCCGTCCGGATGCCCTTCCTGATGACAACCACCAGTAAGTGGTGGGAACTTGTGAGACTACTGGATGATTTCACATTTCCGATTCAACCTAGTGCATGTTTTTGGACTGTGGGAGGAAACCGGAGTACCCGGAGGAAACCCCACGCTGACCCCTATATAATGTAGAGAAGCACAAACTCATGGTCTCATGGTCAGGTGCTGGAATACTTCAGGACATCATGAGGTCAATGTTATGGGGCATTATTGTGTCAACAAGTGTTGCTTTTGGTAACGATTTTAAGTTTTATAATAACAATAACATCATTGTAATATATTTCACTGTGATAGAACACAGCCTCAAATCAAAGTTGGGACAGGATGGAGAATAAATTCGGATGATACAGATACGCTTATCAGACTGAATTTGCTTCGACCGGTTTGGGGTGGAGAAAAATAAACGAATCTTTTCGTTCCTTCTTTGAGGTAGATTATTTAAAACCTTCCAATCCACACGAAACTAAAATCATTTGGAACCAAACCATCGATAAGAACGATTCTAAACGTCGTTATTGACTTTTCTCAGCTTCATTATTAACCCTCAACGTTTTTGTTTTGGTGGAACTTTAGTTTATTAAAGAATCTTTAATAATAAATGAAATGAAGCAGTGAACAAAGATGCAAAATGAACGAATGAATGAGTGAATTCATTCTTTGCAACCAAAGAAGAGTCAAATCTGTATTTTCCATCACGTCCCAAATCTTTCTGCTGCTTTCTGGTTTGTATGAAACATCCTGATCGCCGAGGAATCGACGGATCACGACTGAAGTGGCCCCTCGAGCGAGGCGCCGGAACCCTTAACTGATCCCCAGGTGCCGTGGCAAGCCTTGGGGCTGCCCACTGGACCGGGCGTGTGTGCTCACCGCTGGCCCCTAGTGTGTGTTCACTGCATAGGTTGCGCTCCAACATGTGTAATGTGTAAAGAACAGTGGTGAAAATAAAACTCGAAATGATAAAATATTATTATTATATTATAAATTATAAAAATATACAATTAAAATGCATTTCATATATAAAAAAACATGTTTGTGAATGGAATCAGATCACATGAATAATGTCGACGCGGAAAGAAAAAAAAAATCCTCGAAACAAAACAAACATCGACATAAAAAATGTAAAAACAAAAGTGCAAAATTAAAACACTGATAATTGTGAGAGGAATATTAATAACGGGATGAATGTAATATATAAAAAACCTATGCAAATATGAAAATAATAATAAAAATAAAAACATTTACATGATAGAATTATTTTTGGTGAACGGCGAGTCGGACAAAAAAGCCGCACGTTTGTTTACAGGTGAGAAGAAAGTCGCGTTTTATGTGCCGACTGTGTGAAGAACGCGTGTTAATAGCTCATTAACGAGGGTTAATTAACAGTGGAGATGTTAGAAGGTTTAAAGATCATATGAACCGGAACACAAATTAATGAAAACAATAATAATAATAATAATAATCGGCATGGAAACGGGAACGATTAGCCGAGGGTTAAGGGAATAAATCTGTGTTTGGAAGCCCCAGACGAAGACAAAGGAATAATTAAACGGGCGCAGACGTGCCAGATACTCCGACCGGATGGCACCCTGGCACGCTGACACCCGAGCCGCCCTTCGTGTGGTGCACACCCCCCACCCCCAAACTTGATGGTTGTTGAACTTATTTTTAGTGTCATTTGATAAGCTTCTCGGGTCGCGCGGAGACATCCCACTGACCCAGCCACTGGTCATTGTCTATACGGCTTCCCGTCAAACCCGGCCGCGCTTTGTCAGATTTCCACTCCAATATCCACTCGGCGTCTGAAGTCGTGGATCGGATGTGACTGGATCGTTCGAGCCTTTATTCCCCCGCCGCTCCGCACATCACCAACCAACATACCCACCCCCCGCCGCGACCCCACCGGCCGACACCCTCCCTGCGGCGTCTGCCGAAACGCCACACGCGTTGCTCGATTTGTTTTTCCGTGAGTGGAGCGATGTGGAAATTTTCCGCCCGTAAATACACGCGAATTCATTTACGCATCGACAGGAAATGATCCGTGACTTTAAATGACTTTAATATCAGCCGGGAGGAAACCGGAGCTCCCGGAGTAAAACCACCAACACGCGGTGAGTACAGAATCTGAAACGGCAAGGAATCAGAACCCCCGGCGGCTGAATAACGCTCTATTAATTCCCCTCATGTGATGGAAAGGTGTCTTTACCAAACTAAAGGCCGACGACCTCGGGGCGACCCGTCACGCCCCTGCAACCCCCCACCCCTACAAAAAAAGTGTATTAAAATAACAAGGACCGTCGACCGAAGACGTCCCAGCATTCCCCGAGTTTAAATCCATGCGTTATTTACTTCTCAGTCGCTCCTCTGTGGTAAAATGTAATCCAAAACGTTCATGGAAACGGAAAAATCATCGACAAAAACAATAAAGAAAATAAAATTCTAAATGTGTCTCGTGCTTAGACTGAGTCGGACACCGTCGAGATCGTCGCCGTCGAGACGTTTCAACGATGCCGTACACGACTGAAATTAATACACCGTCCCTGCAGAAACACAGAAATCATCAAATAAATGATTAGATATAATAGAACAAATAATTCCTCTTATAAATCAGTCATTGAAACGATTTTACAAATCGTATCGACGTTTCTCGAAATATTTACACAAGTTATAAATAAAATATCATATTTATCTTATTCATACAAAAACTGATCATTTTACTTACATAAAAACACCAAACCTCGACAAATGAATGAGTAAAAATAACAACCATGACAAAAAATATAATATTAGTAATAAATTCTGATATCAACATGTGAGAATTTACTGATGATTTTATGAAGTTTTCTAGAGCAGAGAGAACGATTCTTATATTTATTAATATTTCATCCGTTAAATCATCATGATTTAAATAACAGTTAAAACGTTTGAATGATTTCAGCTGAAAATTCAATTCATTTTAAAGCTCGCAAATTTATTTTATTTAATAAGAAAAGTTTAGTTCAGGAATTTTTATATTTCAGAAAAGTTTATGCACAACAACAAAAGATCTGAAGAACTGAGACCCCCCACAACTTTATTTCATATTGAAACTTTAAACTTTAATTTTCTAGTTAAATCAATTCGACTGCAAGTTTCATTTTAATTGTAATTATTTCTCATGTTTTCTCGTTTTATTAGAAATTATAGTTTTTTAAAGACTTTTATAAGCATTTATAATTCCATTATGTAGATATTAATATCGATTAATTTAAGTTTGGATGTAAATATGATCAAATTTAATATCCAGATGTTAATGTTTTAAATTAATTCTTCTAAGTTTGCATTTTAAATGTGGATTATTTAAGTTCTGCTTATGGAACCTCTTGTAAGTGGAATTAAAACCTCCGATTTAAATCTGTAAATTGGCACATTTTGTAGCTGGATGGCCTTCCTGGCGCCGCTCTCTTGTACATCCAGCCATGAGCTCGGCACCCCGTGTTTGAGATTTCATGTTTCTGTGGTTTATAAGAAGCAGAAAGAAGAAAAATCAAATCTTTTTTCCTCTCAGAATTTGAAAAGTGGTCAGAAGTTCGATGAGAATCTGAATCCGATCTGCTGCTGTTCTACTTTTCTGACTGATGAAAGTCCGCAGAAGGAAACGGGGCGTAAGCCGGGCGAGTCGAACCCTCTGCGCCAGCTCTCGCTCTGTAAACAAATAAGGCGCGTCAGATGCCGAGTTGGCGGCAGACGAGCGCCTCGGCGAGTTAACTGGATTTTCGGGGCTTTGGGGGCGAGGCGGCGGCTTTAGCGCCCGGGCTCGTCTCCGCCCGCTGACCAGGTGTTGCGCAATACGCTCGGGCGGCTCCGGGCGGCTCCGGCCAACGCGGCAGCCGGCGCGGATTTGGCAGAAACCTGAGTGCTGCCAAGTGCTGAGCCCAGACGGGGGCGCGGCCCACCTGTGCCACCAGGATACAAGTCAGCGGATTGGTGGATCTTTTTTCCATGGAGCCTGGACAGAGCTAAAACTGACCCGTAATCGCACACGAAGGACCAGCCGGCGATTTCCCAGCATTCCCGGCGTGTGGATGGCCTTCATTATTAATACATTATCTTTTTACAATTTATTAAAAATATTTATGTAATATTTTATTGTTTTTAATCCTGTAATGATCATATTTAAAGTTCAAACGAACTTTATTTATAATGTGTTTATTTAATTATTAAGTTATTATAACTTTTTATCTTGTTTTATTAAATAGTGTTTTTATATTTTTTATAAATGTTTTTTATTTTACATTTACATTGTGATTATATTGTAATGAATGTGATTATAATATAATTATACTGTTTTTATAATGGACCAATTATAATGTGATTTTGTGATTATATTGTGATTAAATTATATTGAGATTATAATGATTATATTGTAATTATAATGTAATTATAATGTGATTATAATGTGATTATATTGTAATTATAATGTGATTATACTGTGATTATATTGTAATTATATTGTAATTATAATGTAATTATAATGTGATTATATTGTAATTATACTGTGATTATACTGTGATTATATTGTAATTATACTGTGATTATATTGTAATTATACTGTGATAATATTGTAATTACACTGTGATTATAATGTGATTATATTGTAATTATACTGTGGTTATACTGTGATTATATTGTAATTATACTGTAATTATAATATGATTATACTGTGATTATACTGTGATAATAATGTGACTATAATGTGATAATAATGTGATTATAATGTGATTATAACGTGATTATAATATGATAATAATGTGATTATAACGTGACTATAATGTGATAATAATGTGATTATAACGTGACTATAATGTGATAATAATGTGATTATAATTTGATTATAATGTGATAATAATGTGATTATAATGTGATAATAATGTGATTATAATGTAATTATACTGTGATTATAATATGATTATAATGTGATTATAACATGATTATAATGTGATAATAATGTGATTATAACGTGACTATAATCTAATAATAATGTGATTATAACGTGACTATAATGTGATTATACTGTGATTATAATTTGATTATAATGTGATAATAATGTGATTATACTGTGATTATAACGTGATTATACTGTGATTATAATGTGATTATAACGTGGTTATAATGTGATAATAATGTGATTATAACGTAATTATACTGTGATTATAATGTGATTATACTGTGATTATAACGTGATTATACTGTGATTATAATGTGATAATAACGTGATTATAATGTGATTATACTGTGATTATACTGTGATTATAATGTGATTATACTGTGATTATAACGTGATTATAACTTGATTATACTGTGATTATAATGTGATTATAACGTGGTTATAATGTGATTATAACGTGGTTATAATGTGATTATACTGTGATTACACAGTCTAGGACTGACCAGTCCTCTACACTCCGGCCTCATCACACCCGGTAGAGGAAACGTGGTGTGTTGGCCGAGACGAGAACCCACACAGACGGTACGAGTGGGGCACAGATGGCACTAATGGACAAGAGGAATCCAACAGAGGGAGCGAGACCGAGTCACCGAGGAAACGCCTTTCCAAATATTCCGGGTGCGAGCCAAACCCGGGTACAACAACCAGGATTTACAGTAATGAGCATCATCACACAATCATTTGTGTGTGTGTGTGTGTGTGTACGAAAAATAGAAGGAAAGAAAACCCCTTAAACTATAATCTGACCAATAACTTAGTGTGTGTATGTTGGAGTGTGTGTGTCAATGTGTGTTCATGTTGTGTGTGTATATGATAATGTGTTCCTATATTTGTGTGAGGGCGTGTATGTGTTAGTGATGTGTGTATGTTACTGTGTGTATATGTTGCGTGTGTGTGTTAGTATGTTAATGTGTGTGTGTGTGTAAATGTTAACGTGTGTGTATATGATAATGTGTTCCTATATTTGTGTGTGTGTGCGTGTATGTGTTAGTGATGTGTGTATGTTACTGTGCGTATATGTGTGTGTTGCGTGTATGTGTCAGTATGTTAATGTGTGTGTGTGCGTGTTAATGTGTGTAAATGTTGTGTAACGTGTGTGTATATGATAATGTGTTCCTTTATTTGTGTGTGTCTTTGTGTTAGTGCTGTGTATATGTTAATGTATGTGTATATGTTACTGTGTGTATATGCTACGTGTGTGAGCGTTTGTGTATGTTAGTGTGTTTTTATGTTAATGTGTGTGCATGTGTTAGTGTGTGTGTATGCTAATGTGTAGGTATGTGTATGTTAGTGTGTGAGCGTGTGTGTGTGTTGGTGTGTTTTTATGTTAATGTGTGTGTATGTGTTAGTGTGTGTATGCTAATGTGTAGGTATGTGTATGTTTGTATGTGAGCGTTTATGTGTTAGTGTGTTTTTATGTTAATGTGTGTGTATGTGTTAGTGTGTGTGTATGCTAATGTGTAGGTATGTGTATGTTAGTGTGCAAGCGTTTGTGTATGTTAGTGTGTGTTAGTGTGTTTTTATGTTATTGTGTGTGTATGCTAATGTGTAAGTATGTGTATGTTAGTGTGTGAGCGTTTGTGTGTTAGTGTGTTTTTATGTTAATGTGTGTGTGTGTTAGTGTGTGTATGCTAATGTGTAGGCATGTGTATGTTAGTGTGTGTATAGGTTACGTATGTGTGTTAGTGTGTGTGTATGCTAATGTGTAGGCATGTGTATGTTAGTGTGTGAGCGTGTGTGCATGTTAGTGTGGGTTAGTGTGTTCTTATGTTAATGTGTGTGTAT
>JAOTRQ010000017.1:559930-578111 GCA_028565875.1 Hoplisoma paleatum | reverse complement strand
TCTCTCTGTGTGTCTGTCTCTCTCTCTCTCTCTCTCTCTCTCTCTCTCTCTCTCTCTCTCTCTCTCTCTCTCTCTCTCTCTCGTTGTGTCTCTCTCTGTGTGTCTGTCTCTCTTGTTGTGTCTGTCTCGTTGTCTCTCTCTCTCCATGTGTGTCTCTCTCATTGTGTCTCTCTTTTTGTGTCTCTCTCCATGTGTCTCTCTCTCTCATTGTGTCGCTCTCATGGTGTCTCTCTCTGTGTGTCTGTCTCTCCTCGTGTGTCTGTCTCTCTCGTTGTGTCTCTCTCGATTTCTCCAGGACGTTGGCGAGTTCAGGATTCGAGCTCCGTGACGACTTCCTGCGAGCTCTGGCCCAGCGCGAGGACGACAACCGCAGCGGGAAACTCAACGTGAGTCCTGAACGATGGAACGAGAAACAACTAAAAGCCCCTTATTTACTCAGCACCGCCGGAGAGGGAACTAAATCTGCACTGTGTCAAAACGGGTGACCGTGGCCCTCTCTCACCCCCCCACCACCACCCCAAACCTTAAACACACACACACACACCTGCCACAGGTCCACTTTCGAATCTACACAAACAAGCTGCTTGCAATTTTTTTGACAGACGTTACAGTCAATTGTGACCCAGAAAAATGTGACTTTCCTGAAGGTTTATGGGTTTGGTGTGTGTGTGTGTGTGTGTGTGTGTGTGTGTGGTTGCTAAAAATGATACCAGCTCTTAATATACTACAAAACTAAATCTATTTCATCCCCTGAAAAGTATCGTGTCCTAAGAATCGTTTAGTTCCTGTGGGCTTTATTAAAAATTCTCGGGCTGTAAAACACGCTGGTGCCCGCCGGTGCCCGCTCTTCTCTTCTCGAATTTAATCTGCTAATCACGTCCCCGACATAACGAAAGGTGTTTTATCTCCTTCAATCGCGTCACACGAAGGAATCGTGTTACTACGAAACACAAGTCCGAATGTTCAGACCACCCAGGGGTGTAAAGTTATACTGTAAATAATCCATCTGATCTCTCCGCCATGCCTGATCAAACATGTCCTGTACACCACGCGGCTAACGCTAACACGCCCAACAAAACAAGGACACACATACAAGCGTGTCCATACATTTTTTTTTGGGGGGGGGGGGGTTGGTAGCATATTTGTTGCATATCGAAGAATTAGCATGTCCGTTATTTCTATTCATGTACCGAATCGGTAATAAAAAAGATAAAGCTAGCGGTTAGCATAGCTTCCAAACAGCTGCTACTGTGGTTAGCGACTCAGCATGATTTCGCCTCCTTAACACTATCAGCTGAGCTCATAAATCCCTGGAGCTCGGAACGCATTGTGCTAACCCTCCAACACCCCCTCCAAACATTCCCCAGCGTCGCCCGCCCCTCGTCAGTGTTGCAAAAGTCTCACCGCTGCCAAGTCACACACAAACAAAAGGTGCACCTGGGCAGCTCTGGCATTATTTACTCTGGGTAAGAAGTTAAGTTTATCAAATCCAGGTCACACCTGTGCTAAGGTGCCTCGGGGGCTCCTGTGTTTTGGAGGTGCGCGGTTCGAAACCCAAGGTGCGCTAACACTAACCCCTCCTTACACGCCACGTCACGCCACGCCAGTGTCACCAGCGCTTGTGCCGGGAGGATAAACACTGGGGCGGGTGGATGTCCGGGCGGCTGACGTGAACTCGTTGAAGTACCAATCGATTATAAGGACATTTTAATATTGAAATCTACACAAGAAAAGTCTTGTAAATATTTATCTATGACCGAATATGAACAAATTCTCGCAATAAAATAAATGCTAACATAAACCAGCGCTATGCTAACAGCTACAGAGCTCAAGTCTTTACACTATTCCATTTATTTATTTAACACAGACATTAACCCGGGGAACCCCCCCCCCCCATTCAGTAAACACGAACCCCCTGAGCTGGACGTAAGTGGGACCGCGTGGCGCTCTTTTGTTCTCGTCAGGTTAAAGCTAAAACCCAGAGATAACCTCCGCGCTGATAATCGTCCGTTTCGCTCTTACAGATCGACTTCTAATCACTCTCACCCATTGTTCCCTTAAAGTAAACATTAGCATTAGCCCGGCGTCCTGATATTGTTGTCGTTTCACTGCTTTTACGGGTGTTTCGTTCGACACGAATTCTTCACTATCGACAAGAAGAAGCGTCAAGCGAACCGCTCAGAGCGCCAACGCTCGCTATCCATGCTAATCGCTGATAAGTGTCGATATTGTGACTGTCCAGAAGAAGAGAATATCTTCATCGTTCCCGGACACAGCGGGTGTCTGTGTTTGGTCCGCGAGGCCCGGCGGGCGTAGATCGATAAAGCCACGATGGCGTACGGATGATAAAGCGGTCCAGTCATGCGGTCCGAGGATCGGCGGCGCGAATAACGGAGGAATTCCCAGACGGATCGGTTTACGGTGGGATGTGCGCGGGTCGGTCAGTCGGCCCTTTGTCCCCGTCACGGACGGTGAAGTAACAATAGCGCGTCGGTCTCGAAGCACTTGACCGAAAGAGTGAAAAGAGGCTCAAAAATAAAAGAGACGTACAGAGCTATCATGTGACCCGGGCTTGGAAGGTGAACAAAGAACAGAGGGTGAGCTGGAATATCTGAACCCGGGTTCGACCGCATTCCGAGTGGACACAGAGTGGTTTTATTTTTGGTAAAGGTGTAAAAGGTGTCGAGTCTGTTTGATGTTCGATTGAGTGGAAATGTTCAGTAAAATAATAAATCAGAGATCAAGAACGTAAATTAACCTCATTCGAGAGGACGAGACCTTTCAAACAGGCCAGGTCCTTATCCATGCCTGAATCTTTTACTAATAACAGTCCGGATGGTCCTCTCCATCTCCGACACACAAGTTTATCCCTAATACCTACATTTACGGAACATTTTTTTAAAGCAACTGAGGCTTAAGGGCTTTGCTCAGGTGTCCAACAGTGTCAACTTGGCGGTGATAAGGCTTTGGATTACCAGACAAGTATTTTATCCACCGCGCTACAACAAACATTAGATACTGGGTGTAGAGTCTGATTGGATGGGATCTTTAATTTGGATATTCTCCTAGCACACCAGCACCGAGATTCCGAACTTCCCCAGTTGGAATCTCGACTTTGCTACTGATAGTAAAAAGACGGGACTCTCAGTACCAACATGATGTTCCACTAACACACCAGTATTTCAGTTACCGAAATTGGCACAAACATGGATCCACTGGGCACGGAATTCGAGGACAGTTAAAGGTCTGCTAAAGGGGACAAATGGACAACATGGGTGAGGTCTGCTCGGAGGCATCTGGGATGGACCATCACACCATGGAAACCATGGAGAGAATTCCAGCTCTCTTTTTTCTCTCTCTCTCGCCGATTTGAAATGAAAAACGAGACACTACGAGTCTTCAGAAGGTGCTGAAAGGGAACGCTTGGGAAAACAAATGTCCAGACAAAGACATGTCGGGAATCAAAATGGAAAACATCTGTGGCGGCCGATCCTCGCTTTTGCACCGCTGGACTCCTCAGCGTCATCACGGAGGGCCGCGTGGCCGCACCTGTTTTCGGTCCCGGTTATTTATGCTACTACGAGAAGGGAGTTTTATTTTACGTCATGACGTACGAGCGTCCGTGTACCAGCGAGGAAACGTTTAACCTCGGCACTGAAGGATTCCTACCTCCTCTTCCTCAGGAATGTTCACCTGCACCCCAACATTAAAAAACACTTCTGATTGGATCATAGGTTTGTTTGTTTGGAGGTAGATATCTTGGTGAGGCAGATATTTTATAGTCTAAATATTTAACACATGCTTGCATTGTACAGACGTGATAACAAAAAAAACTACTCAGAGTAACGTGAGTAAAAGTAATTCGTTACTTCACACACACAATCTTCACATCCTCGAGAGACCGAACACTGCTAAGTTACGGCTCGGACTTTGGCGTGATCCGCATGTCCGTAGACCCCCCTTCCCCCTCCCCGGCAGCAGCAGCGGTCCAGCTGACTATCTGACCGGGAAATGCAATTACACCCGAGAGGGTTCGAGAGCGCACCGAGCGCATTCCTGTGAGTCCTCTTTGTTTTGTCACCATACAGTAGCTCGCTTAGATGTGTATTATTCCACCTGAGTAAATACTGGACGCCGCACAGGTCCGGACGACTTTGCTCACGCCTCCTCGTACTTCCTCCATCCCATAATAATCACACACATGATTACATCTAAAGCGGAAAATCCAGTCCCGTCCTGATCAGTGGATGTCCACACCGAGTCCGGTTCCTCTGGTTCAGGGGTCACCAACGTGGTCGCCCGAAAGGACCTCATAAGTCGCCCGCGGGCCTGTTCCTAAAATAGCTGCATATTTTGCATATTGATATTTGTTTCCTACCTTGTTAAATGATTGTTGAACATGATTGTGAGAAATCATTGACATGATCAGCATATTCACATAGATGAATATCATTCATTATTAATAGTAACATGTCATTAAAGGTTATAAAGTTGTGATTTCACAAGTGTGTATCTAACTGGTAGTAAACCCTTCACATTAGTTGGTACCCCAAAAGTAGCTCTCAGTTTCAGAAAGGTTGGTGACCCCTGCAGTAACCTGCAGAGAGTCCCGCCCCTTCTGTTGTGCAGGTATTACCAGGTATACTGTGTTTATTGTTTGTAGTGTCTATCGCCTGACACTAAATTTGTTGGCCATCTGAAGGGCTTCATCATGGAACTTTTAGTGTTTAATTATATTTCTCAAACACACTAAAATATATTGCTCAAAGTGTGCAATTGCACAATATGACATCTCAGGTCATTAGAAAGTTTAATAAGCTGAATTAGCTTAATATTCAAAATAATGGGATCAAGCAGCACAGACTTGCACTTGTATGAATATAAATCATAATTTAATTACATTAAAAATGAATTTGTTCATTGCCCCACAATGTTTCATGAAGCTGTGCTTGTCCTCGAATTCGTTCTTACATTAAGCTAAAAGAAATTCATAATCCTAAATGTTTGTACGGCAAACCATCCATAAGTTTCTACTGTTCTATGTTAGTACCACATCACCTGTGTGAAATGACATGTTATTAGGCCTAAACCTCTTTAGCCTTGGAAAGCAGAATGTAATACTGGGTGAATATTCCAAAATAAAGTGGACCAGACAATAAATGAAATTTAATGGCTTCACATCATCTGCAATTAAATAAATGGTCAAAGTAAATGTAAAAAAAAAACATTGCATCTGCATTTACCATCCTGTATCAACTTTCTCTGATTTGGGGTTGGTATTAACACCCCTATTAAATTCCAAAGATAACCTAAATGTACAAATGTAAAAAGTGACGAAAGAGCCCAGAAGGGCAAAGAACACAATAAGAACGACACTAAGCAAATGGGAGAGTTGCAAATATATATATATATATTTTTTTTTTTTTGACAACCACTTTAAGCTTTAAAGGGAAGGACAATTTTGTGACTATGACATGAACCAGAAGTGCATCCTTAGCCAGGTTTCCATCCAAGCATTTCGCAAGTGTAATATGCAATTTATAAAATATCATCAGAGAACAAAGCTAAAAATAAACTTTTAAATGACGTGTCAACATGCTGCAGAGAAACTTTCATTTTTCAAATCTTCATTTGCTTTTCACATTAGGCACAATTAAGCTTCAGTAGATGAGCAAGAGAGTGACTCAAATGAATCAACTGATTGACTCATAATAACCCGGCTCGGTAAACTGAATTAGAATCGCCCTCACTAGCACAAACGCACTTACGTGGGGATCTGTGCTCAGTGAGCCATGTACGTCAGACCGATCTCCTGATATTGCACTGTTTCCACTCTAAAATACGAACGAAATGATCAGACACAACCGTTTCTGTCTTTTACGTAAATAATATATTGGCATTTAGAGCTTGAAACATAATTTTTTATACACAAAATCTGCTTCTGCTTCTCTTTTCTCCGTATTTTGGTGATGCAATATTCAAACTTTTTCACCTCGTTCAAGGACTTTTTTTATTTTAAGCTTTTCTATCCAAGTTTTTAGCACATTTTCAAAAAAAAAAGATGACTGGAAATGGAACATTATGTTCATTAGTAAAACATTAAAGTATAAACATTTTTACTGATAAAATTGAAAAGTTGTTAATGCTGATGGAAAGATGCATCATAAGGTGATTGTAGAAATGTGATGCCAATTTGATTTTGATATATAATAAATCTAAATTTGTTCTGCCTCATTTTATTTTCTATATATACTTTAAACGTATATAGTTTAAACTTTGTAATAATGTTGCTCACTGCATTGACCAGCAGTTTGCGCATTATTATTGGCCATATAACTGCCATGATACTTTTTTTTTTTTACAAACTCAGAAGTAAATGATTTTCGGGACGGGGAAAAATGATCCATGAACATGTCACAAGGTGTATTAATACAAGAGGTGAATTAGGGCATGGATGAACATCATCTGACATGATTTGCCAGCCTCCAGCGGGCATTACAGTCAGCAGATGAGTAACACTGCACTACTTTCACTGGGCGAGGACGGGGGTGAAAGTCCTTGTACAGAGATCCATTCGTGTGTCTGATGGCTTGTCATGATTCACAGTACAGCAATAGAATAAAAGTACCTATAGTTTCAATCAACCATATCATACACGGTATAATCTTTTCTTTCACAAAATAAAACACAGTACATTAGTCGCCAGCAGCCGTTTATCTTTGCATGAGTTTTGTTTTGTTGAAGCAGATGGACAAGATGCACATAAATGAACATCTACATCGAGCGCTGTACAGAATTTACATCATGCTAAATATTCGTTTTTATATTAGTTTGTACTGCTAGAAACTAAAGGGAAAATTAAAAAACACATTTTAAATTGTATCTTGTTTTTTTTAAACGCATGGAAAGAAAAGGCACATCTTCATGACTTAAGTGTTCGTCACAGAACTTGGTCTGTATTCATCAAGCCTCTCACAATTCCTATTTATTATTAAAATCAAATCATTAAAGGGAATTACCGTACAGTACACGTGTATGAGTGTTTCCTTCACTTCAGATGAGAGAAACGGGCAGAGACTGGTTATATTGCAAAGGTGAAAAAAATGATTTCTGTCTTCCTTAGACAGAAACTGCACATGGGGTTGAAATGAGAGTAAAGGATCAAAAATAATTTCGATGTTATGTGCCCTGCTTGAAGGTGTTACTGAGGTGTTGATGAGGATGAGAGTGGGATTGAGGGGGGTAAGCAATGTTTTTATGCTTATATATAGATAAAGAAGCTCTGACTTATGGGGATTCAGCATCAGAAAGTTGGAATGAAAGCATGTTTGTTGTTCCTGGATACACACAGAAAGTGAGAAGGCGGGAAAAGAGGTAAATGATTTGACAGCAAGAGTTGTGTATCATCAGCGTAATTTAATGCAATATCTACGGATTAGAGCGCCTAAAAGTATAACGAATATATTAAAAACAAGAGGTCCCAATACAGAGCCTTGTGGTACACCTTGAGTCAATAAGGCAGTGCCAGAAACATTATTATCCTTATGAATGAAAAATGAATGAAAGAAATGCTTCTCATATTGGTAGAACTAGAACCAGGAAAGTACAGTAACCAGAAATGCCAGCTTCAGACAGACGTGCATTAGGGATGCTGTGATTTACTGTATCAAAATCAGCCGAGAGATCCAACAGAAGAAGAATTGAGATTAAACCAGAGTCTGAAGAAAGTAAAAGGTCATTCAGTACAAACAGAAAAGCAGTCTCTTGTCTATTACTAGTCTATTACAGTCTATTACGTACTATCTTCTTGGCTCGTGAGCAGCACCGTTTCTTGGATTTGAACTGCAGGTCAGGACTCTCGGTTGCGAATGATGCGTTCAGCTGACAAACAGTTCAGCTGACAAACAGTAAAGCAGTCTCAGGAATTGCGTTGGGGAACAAAACCCAATTGAAATTGTTCAAATATATTATTAGTGCTGAGAAAGTCTTGAGACTGGGAGGCAATGACTTTCTCGAGGATCTGAGAGAGGAATGGAAGATTTGAGGTTGGAAGTTACTTAACACGGTTCTGTCCAAACCTGCTTTCTTTAGGATAGGTGTGACATATCAGAGGGAAGCCGTATGACAAATAGGAACCACTAAGAGTGGACCATAGGATTGCAAAGGCTGAGTGGGGGCAGGATGGAAAGATGAGGTGGTGGGTTTAGAAAAATCAAACTTGATGACAGAGATGAATAAGGATATAAAGTGATGTGTAATAAAATAAAAAAAATAATTGAAAGATTCTGCATTGTGTTCAATATTGAGTATAATCTTGAGTATAAGGACAGTGTAGCCTAGTGGGTAGAGCGTTGGGCTGGGAACCCAAAGGTTGGGGGTTCAAATCCAGGCTCTGCTACACTGCTGGGTCCTTGAGCAAGACCCTTAACCCTGTCTGCTCATTGTAAGACGCTTTGGATAAAAGCATCGGCTAAATTATGTTATAATATTATATGTTATCCTTCCTGTGTGATGCCCACTGTAATGGTCCGCAGGCTCTGACCACTTAATCTTAATCTGTTAGGGTCATGGTGGGACACACACTGGATGAATACACTACACAGTTGAACTGTTCACTAATCTGTTACAGGGTAAACCTACACACACGCACACACACACAACAATTTCAGTATCTACAATAAACTAGACTGCATGTCTTTGGACTCCAGAGAACTTGAAGAAAAGCCACACAGACTCGAGGCGAACATGCAAAAACAAGTCCAACTCCACACACAAAGTCCCAGATTGCCTTACCAGGTAATCAAACCCTGGACAGTGAGACGAGGGTGCTAACCACTAAACCTCTGCACCGACCATTTTATGTTATAATAATTGCTAAATGAATTACGTAAAAATTATTTGGCACTGTGCTAAATACTTAAAAGAAAAAGTAAATGAATTGTTTACCTTACACAAAATAAAAATAATTGACTTTTTACTTTTACGTAAGTGCAATATTGTAGTCCAGTGTTCACCTCTAGTATTACCACGGCACCAATCGATAATAATCTATATAATATATTAAAATAATTTTCTCGATCATTTAATCCCTTTCACTTGTAACGACAATCCTAATTGTGTAAGATTCAGAGAATCGATATGAGAAGCAGTGCATTCTGGATTCTGAGAGACCTGATGAATATTAACCTTGAACATAATGTAGCACCATCCATGATACAAGACCAAAATGAACAGATACCAACAAATGGCTCATTTTCAAGATTTGTTTGTTTGTTTACACTGAGGACGACACTAACGACAGAATGAAGAATTACAAATACACTTTGATAATTTCTATAAGAGTCTGTAAATATAAATACAATGTTAGTTCTTTAAGCTTTTACTCTTTAGAACAAGTGAAATGTCAAAATGGACTCATGCAGCACGAAGTGCCAGATGCAGATCTTATTCCTTTGATTCGTTCATACCCTAATTTGGGTTCCGGTCTCCTCTGAGGTCCACATATTTGATTATTAGTCTCAGCACCTCTCCGCTTGAAGTCTGTGTGCTGACAATGTAGTGATGTTGTGGAGATACGATTTAAAGGTACCTGTAAACCAAACACTTTTTCACGAGATGGTTAACATAAAGCAGCCGCACAAGTGCTACGGACTCTCCCGGATGATAGACACACACACACACACACACACTGACACACAAATCCGTTTCGCAGCTTGAAGGCTCAGAGTCGGGAGCCAGCGGGAGGTACGCACACTCACGGGTTGCTCTCATCACTGCTGTGCAGGGCCCGATTACAAAGCTCCGTTTCCTCAGCCGGGATGCTCTCGCTGGTGCCCTCGGTCGTTGAGGAGGAGAACTGGACCCGCCCTGTGCCGTTATGACAGGCGAACGTCAAGAGCTGCTTCTCCTCGGGGTTGCAGACGCCCGAGGCCGTGTGTGTGATATCTGGCAGCCGTGACTTGCCGGATAGGTGGAGGTGTTTGCTGCTGTGCACTTGAGCCGTGTTGCTGTAGGTGTGACGGTACTCCTCGTCGATGTCCTTCCCCCGCCAACGCTTCCAGAACTTCAGGATCTCAGACTGAACCTGCATGCAGTGATTCATGCTATGATTCATTTGTTTTGTTCATTTGTTTTAAAATAAATTAAGATCATTTAGAGAGCTGCGTGTTTACTTCAGACCATCATGTCTAATGATGGGTAATAATGGCGTCTTAGGTCCTTGTCTGATGTCAAGTTGTCTAATTAATTTTGGTCCCAAATCTTTCCCTTTCTTTTACACCCAGTGTGTGTGTGTCTCTCTCTCTCTCTGTGTGTGTGTGTGTGTGTGTGTGTGTGTGAAAGCTCCCTAAACAAGTTTTGTATGCATTTGCGCTTTTCTTTTTCGTCAGTAGTCTGTTTAAGGTGATTTGATTAAATTATACAATATTATCATCATCATCATCATTATTATTACAGTGATGAAAAACATGGTAGAGTTGTTAAAATGACTATATAAAATGTTGCTTATGTAGAGAGCTCACTAGGTTTTCATACACACCCACAATCTCAGCAACTGAAAGCCAAGAGCCAAAAACAATGAAGCTTTTGCCACATAGAGAAGCTTAAATCAGTAATTTTCCAATAATTTTTAAATGTTTTTGGTTGATCGCATAGTAGCCACAACTGCATGAAATCCTCCTTTCCTTTATGTTAATGAACGATCTGTTACTACTCCCACCCACCCAAAATATAAAACCATGTGTATTAGCACTTATAACATTGCTTTATACTTTTAGCTTTGCTTACTGTAGTTGTGGAGCACTGATCGCTTACTATCATGGTATATTTTTACTTTTTGGTCAAGCATGATACAATAAAATGTTTTCCACTCACCTCTTTGTTGACAAAGCAGTACAGAATGGCCACCAGCAGCCCCTAAAAAACATAAGAAGTTTATAAACAGCATCACTGTAGCAACACAGTGGCTAAACGTTTCACCCATGTGAACTCACGACAGCTTGAGAGAACAAATTGAATTCTGAACGAGAACACCAGCTTTACGACGCAAGCATCTACCAGTCCAAATGTTTAGATATAGAACATCTGAATGTGTTTCATGAAGATTCAAAATACATTAACACACACGAAGCACAAAAGGTTTAATTTGTCTTAATAATTAGTCTTAACATTTGCAATTTAAATCATGGACCAGCTTGGAAAACAAAGACTATTTACAAATAATCAAATTTAAAAGAGAATATAATTAATATCATAATATAATGAATGATTCTTTATATGTATTTGTGTGTAGTTTAACAATTTCCAGTTGTTTCCGAGCTACCGAACCACAGAGTTTCTCAGCAGATGTGTTTTTTTACGGAGTAGGTTGCCAGATCTTTCTCCAACCCGTATCGCTACGGGGATCTTGTGAAACGACAGGACAATTTTCACATCTCCGATCAACCTAGTGCATGTTTTTGGATTGTGGGAGGAAACCGGAGTACCCGGAGGAAACCTACGCTGACACGGGGAGAACATGCAAACTCCACACAGAACCCGGGACTTCTTGCTGTGAGGCGACAGTGCTATAACCACTCAGCCACCGTGCCGCCCCTCTTGGTCTGTACCATTCTGAATTTGTATTTAGACGAGATTCAACATTCCTAGAGTTGTAATAGATAAACTATAGTTATTGAACTTTGTAAATATACTTTTTATGAGCTATTTTTTATTATTTTAAATTGGATTTTTGATTGTATTCGGATTGTGTAATTTATTCATTAAACAAGTTTAATCAGATCACAAGTTGGACAACAGACAATTTCGTACATTTAGTTTTCCTCCCTCCTGTAGCTTTTTGGACTGTGCCAGGAAACCCTTACAGACATTGGGGATAACGTGCAAATACCCCACGCGCAACACCTTGGGATCAAACCCAGGGCATTCTTGTTGTGAGGTAACAATGCTACCCACTGCTTACCAAAGATTCAAAGATAGGTCAGTCTGGGACTGATGGACCAAACAGCACATCTGCCTGGTATACCAGATGTTAAGTCCATCCCTAGCCAATGGCTATAGACCAGCTGAACGTTCTGGAATCTTCAGACCGCACAGCTTGCCAGTCTCCTCCTGGTGTCCTCTGTGAGATCCAGATTCCTTCCCTGAATCTTTTTACATTATTATGAAAAAAAATATGTAGAACCCATGATTCCCTAACATGGTTACCTATTTAACTGCATGAAGTCGGATATTAAATAAACTCTTATTATGCTTCTGTTAAAGCTACCACAAAAAAACAACTATACATGATTTTTTTCTTCTAAAAAATGTTTTCCAGAAGAATATTTATGAGATAATTCACAGCACTCTGAGTTTTTCTCTTTTGTGTGGAGTCCAATACGAAATCTGCAGCTGCACTGAACTTCACAGTTGTTCCTCACTAATTGTATGTCGAGTCATAAATAACCAAACTAAATCATCTCTGTCGTCTGGTACATGGGGGTCAAGCTCCAGCTCACTTTCAGGGGATTAAAATAGAATAACAGAGAACCTCAGTCGCGGGGGTGTCTTATTATCGGGGAAACACGGTACTTATTACTTATCCATATAAACTTTTTAAATATATTATATCATATGGTTTTAATATAGAATGCATGCCGTTATTTGAAATCAATGCAGCAAACGTAGAATTATTTAAACTATGTATGTATTGGTGTTGTTTTTAGATCTCACCAAAATGGAGAACAAAAGTGCAGAAGAAGTGATTTCGGGTGCATCGATTATGACGAATGTGTGGGAAATCAGATTCAAGGAGTACAGTCAAAAACAGAACACCGAGACCGAACGACTGGAAAAAAGCGCGCTAGAAAAGTAAGCGATTCTTCTAACTAGTAATTAGTTATGATAAATTATCTGTTTGCAGCTCATAGATAGTCTGTAGGATGTTTTCAGAGTTGTAATGATTGTGTACAGTAAATAAAGAAAGTAAAAATAACAGCATTTAGACTCATTGCTGAAATAATGATCACATTAGCAGTGTTAGAACTACAATATATCATTAATAATTTCATTTTGGGGGCAATATGATGAAGAATCACCTAGAATTGTAGATTGTGTAATTGTAGAGACGTACGAAATGTTATGTGTACCACAGGTAACAATAACTTTGCCGCATGTTGACATAGAATGTCAATAGAATAAATCACTGGGCCTGTAATGCAATGCCCTGCTATGAGGCAATAGTCCTTGAAATAATATTCCCTTAATAGTTGTTTGTTACACTTGGTTAAGATATGGCTCATTACCTATGATTTACATGATTTGCATACATATAAAAACTCGTCGGGTGCCCTGTGAACTGGGGAATTGTGGGTCTAAAAGTAATGGCTCCTATCAGAAATGTATGATTAGTTGACCCAAAATGCAGCATTACAAAACTTATGTCTGTACGTACGTATTTAGGTTGGTCAGGGTAGTGATGGCTTTGTGGTTAGGTACTGGGCTAGAGATCAACAGGTTGTTGGTTCAAGGTCCATTACTACCAAGTTTCCACTGTTGTCATTGAGCAAGGTCCTTAACCCTCAATCATTCAAAAATAGTACTCCGTTGTAATTGTAAGTCGCTTTGGATAAAGGCGTCCGCTGTACTGTAAATGTTTTAGTAAGTATGTAGTTCTTAAGTGATGTAACTACTGCCACGTCTAAATGTACTTATAGCCCTTATCAATTAAAGTATTAAATAGAGTATAGAATATTAGCACAACCCCAGTACAACATTACCTAGAGTCTAAACTCCTTGGTTCAAATCTCAGTTTTGTCACTAATAATCGTATTGTAATGCTGGTCCCAAGTCATAATAATTGTGAATTAAATACGGCAACCACTAATGGAAGCAAACAAAAAGATTTACTTATTTAATTTTAGTAAATGTTTGAATTTGTCTGTTTCCATCAGCTGTTTGAAACCATTTCAGTCTATAAACAAGGTTACATAAACTACAGGGGGATCAGTTGTCGTCGTCCCCAACCAGGTTTAAAAAAATTATTATTAACATATTTTTAAAATATTAAGATAAAATCTACATGTTTTATTATATTAAAGATGCAATACCTGCCATTGTCTGAAATAACCCGTGCATATTTGTTTTAAACTGTAGTCGTTTCTACATGTCGCCAAACTGTGTTTTATTTTCTCATAGGATTAATTGTGACTGGGCAAAACGAATGAAAGGGAAGATCAAACCAAAACCAGAGAAAAGAAGAATAAAGTCTCCAGAGGAACGTCCGGCTCAGCCGTACAAGTCCAAACAAACAACTCCAAACAAATCAAGTGAATTCACAGACAGAATACAGGACACAATCAACGATTTGAAAGATAAAGTGACAAAAAGAAATAAACTCAATCTGTTGTGGAAATTAAATGAGACACAGTTTGAATGCATGGCATGGGTAAAGTCTTGGGAGTTCTGCAAGCGTATGCATCTAGAACAGAGGCATCGTGCATTAGATTGGGGTCAGTCATGGAAACTCTTAAATCTGCAGCCTGATGATAATAAATCCTGGATGGAACATGAAAATGATGTCCACATAGATGCCACCCCGAGTGCAACTAATTTTCTACGGGTTAAGCTTAACCAGTCATTACTGTGTCAGCAAACTGAGCAAGACATATTAATGTCAGACTGGGAGAAATCTTGGTACGCAAGTACGCAAAAGAACAAAATGAATGCCATGCCAGGGAAGGAACTATGGTAAATAATATAAGATCTGTTAAATTAGAAACACTCATGGAATCCCACTTATTAAATGAGAAGTGGAACGAATCCTGGATCTTAATAAAGTCGCCTAAACTGTATCTTCAACCTGCTGATCATTTTGAGAATCACAATGATCAGTGTAAAGTTCCATGGTTTGAATCTTGGAAATATTTTAAGCAAGAACTTCACACAAAGGCAAACTCAAGACCAGCAAGACCAGCAAGTCTTACTCCTGATTGGGAGAAGTCATGGAGTATTTATCATCCAAACTCACAATATATGCAACATGAAAACAGTCTCATTAAATCCGAGTCTCAAACGGTTATGGTAGCAGAGCCACTAAATCCTGAAATCTACCAGACAATAATACATGTTTCGGGAAACATAAAGAACAAAATAATTCTAGTGGATGCCCAGGTCCAGATGGAGAAGTTGCTAGTGAAGTCCAACATGGAATGGCAAAGTTCATGGCTTACCACTAAAAATCATTCTGAGTATAAAGAGCAACCCTTGATGAAGCCTACTGAAGACAAACAAAACCTCGCAATGAAAATAAAATCAGCATCAAAACAGGTAGCGTTTGAGGTGATGTTTTTCCCTAAAATGTGCAAACCAGCAGAGATGCTAGAACCTACAAAATCTAAACAAAAGGAAAGTTTATTGTCAGTTTGTAATGATTCCTGGAAGTCCATAAAAAATCAGCCTAAGCAAAATATGACCAGCAGAAGATGCCAAAAATCACAGAATCTGTCACAACACAGCATCATGACTGGGATAATTGCTGGAGGTTTACCAATCTCTGTGCTAACCAGAACAGTGATATTTGGCAACAAGGTTGGCTTACTTTTACCAAAACTATGGCTGTCAGAGTGGCTCAGCAAAATGATGCTTTGATTAAAAAGTTCCCATTCAACGGACCTACAGAGACTCATTAGTGGACTGAATCTTGGAGATCTACAGGATCTCAGCATCATAATGAAAAACAACGAGTTCCCAGGGTGCTACAATACAACAAGCATGTCGGCACACCAGAACAAACAAGACCAAGATCTGTTGCGGACTGGGAACAATCATGGAAGTCATCGATCGACCAATCCTTTGATAACAAACCTTCTGTAGTAGAATGGGAAAGCTCTTGGTGGTCTTTCCATGATGGGAGTCTGCTTGCAGTTGGCGAGTCTGAGACATCAACAGAGGTCAAAGCTAAAAATGAGTTTCATAGTGATTTGCATAAACTAAAAAGCTTGATCCAGCCTCAAAGGTTCATGTCACAAGACTGGAGTAAATCATGGAGAACAAGAAGGTTAGATACAAAGAAACAACACAGTCCTACAGATGATTCCTGGGATGATTCATGGCTTTTTAATACTTCACAGGATTTCCAGAATAAAGATACTCAATCGTCCATCATGAGAGTCAGTCTACATTACGAAAGTGAGCCTGAATGGGGAAAATCATGGAAGATATCAAATCCTCAACCTCCTAAGAGGTTATGGGTTGAAGCCAAGTCTGCTCCACTGGTTGCAGAAAACATGGTTTTATGGTCAAGGAACCAAAACAAGCAAACAATGTCGATTTATAAACCTTGTTTAGGAAACTGGATTAAAGCCTGGCGGTTCACACAACTAGAGAACATGGTTAACATGAAATCTGCAAGTAACAAATCTAATAAAGAGGATTACACCATGGTCGTGAAGAGGAAAATGTTGTTTTGTCAAATAGACCAGACTTCTCCTGCAGTAAAGATATGGACTGATGCTTTTAAAGTAGCAAAAAGTCAGCCAAATCAAAGACGTGCCTCTTGGGAAGAAAACTCCAGACCAGAGAAATGTCAAGTCAAATCTGCTGAATGGGGAAAATCTTGGAAATTTACATCCGAATCGATGAACCTTCAGCCATTTCAAATGAAAGCATCTTTTATGGAGTGGAAGGAATCCTGGAAGTTTCTACTTAAACATTATCCATCACAAAACAGTCAAAAGAAGAGCAACATAAATTCTTAATGTCTTCTTATCCAAAAATTGTATCATTAAAATTTATTTAATTGGTTGTCCAACGTTTGAATTTAACTGAACAGTAAATGGTTTTATGTTCACACTGAGATTCTAATGTGGAAATAAATGTCAATATCTTGGGGGAAAAATGTGACCTGTCTGACATTTCACCCAAGATTTTTGCCAAACACAAAACGTAGTTAAAACAAAATGAACATTTATTTTAGGTTTATTCCCCCCCCCCCCCCCTTGTGTTTCGACAGCTCCTGTTATGGGTTGCCACGGTGATTTGTAAACTGCATTATTGACTTGTCATAGTTTTTACACCGTATCCGACTCCTGTCTAGTTGAATCGATCCGAGGACCTTCTTGCTATGAGGTGACGGTGCTACCCGCGTAGCCGCCATGCCACCCGCCAAAGTGCATTTCTCAGCATAACAAAATGACTTATATAAACTCATATACACAGATCTGATTGGTGGATTTACACTTTACACCACGACGATTAAACATGTAGGAGTCTGCAGTGCTAGGAATAGATGAGATGGTGTTAGACGTGGCATTGTGCCAGCTGTCACATGAAGTGTGTTTATGAGTAGCACATTCTAGCCCTTCAGCAGAGTCTCTACTGTCTCACTCCAGAGAGATTTGGAACCGTTTGTAAGATAGAGATCAATTTTTGTCAGCTCATTAGCTAAATGCTTTCTGTTTACACATCATTAGTGCATTCCCATAATGCATTGCAGCAACTTAAAAAAAGCATAAGCTCTGGTTTCATTTTGTAATGGCAAGATGGCATGAGTGGTCATTTAAAATACCCTAATATAATAATAATGTAAGATGGTGAATTAATCTCATAATAGAGCTTTGCTGACATCACAGAAAGGCTTTGACACAGCTTATTACCATGACATACCCTGACTTTGGGACTTTGGGAGCTCGTGGCTTCGACTTTTGCACTGAAATTCCTCACATTTCGCATTGGGGGGAGAAAAATGCAAAATGTCTTTCAATCTTTGTATAAAGTTCATTGTTTAAGGTTCATTGTTCATAACTACTGTATGTATGAAGTTGTACAAACTATATTGGTATATAATTCTTTTCAAGTTTGGGATTTTCAGTGACATTAGCTTTCGTTAGGAGGGAGACGTTATCTTACATGCACGTTATGTCATGTCATTCCATTGGTTTGAATAGAGAATGAACCACATTATAAGATTTTCTTTATCATTATTCTTCTCAGCAAAGTTATCGTAATAAGTAAGACGTCCTGTCATTGTATTGTAGAGACTCCTGGGTAATGTTGTCCTGGCTACCTCTGTCCACTGCGTTCCATTAAGGAACTCAAAGGGGAACATTCGTAATTAACACTATCTATCTCTCTCTATCTATTCGTTTATCGTCCATTTTCCCAGTTCCTGGGGTTGGACGTTAATGTTTGGAGCAGAGTTTTC
>JAOTRQ010000017.1:529581-544186 GCA_028565875.1 Hoplisoma paleatum | reverse complement strand
ACTATTAGTCGATTAGTTGAAGTAAATGACGACCACTGGTCGACCAACAAAATCCTTGGTTGTGGACAGCCCTAGTGGCGACAGTGCTGAACCACTCAGCCACCGTGCCACCCTGTGACTTATCAGGATACTTATTTTAATTTCATGATCGTTGTTTATGCTCAAATCTCAAAGAAGTTCGATGCATTTTCATTTCCGAATGACTCTTCAGTGGCACCTGCTAATGAGGTCATCGGACGAATCGATGTCATACTCGTGTGACACAAGGCTAGCGGTTTATAATAATCCTTAATCACACTCCGTGAACGACGGGATGCCCTTCAAATACTGGTAATGGTCTCGGCATCCTGAAAGCTGGAGAAACTCCCGAACCCGTCTTCCTGCTCTCCTGACAGCGCACACACATCTCGAGTGTCTGTTTTGTCTAAGTCTCGCCTCGCGCCAGGTGCTCGCGTGAAGATTTCAAGGCCGGACAACTGGGTCAAAGGAGACGCCTCTCGAAAGAGGAAATTGCAAGAGGTTCAAGCACTAAACAACTCTTTGATGGCTTGATAGCGGCTGTGAGAAAGTAGCCATCCAAGTACTTTCATTGTGCTTTCATTGTTTAGACAGTCAGCGCTCCTTCAACATCAGTAGATCGTCATCAAAGCCTTTTAAATCAGAGACCAACTATGTCGACTTCAAGTCGCTTATCAGTTATCAGAATATTATAAAAGACTTAAGGGTTTGAATCTTTTCCTATTTTGCAAAAATGCTAATATTCCACCAACGTTTAAAAGGTACTGATCCTTGTAGATGGTTCCTGGTTGCCAGATAACGTCGTGAACATAATGGCTGGTGAGCGGAACTTTGAAATTAACCGATGCTTCACCCGAGACACGAGATGCCGGTGCCAAACAGGTGGCATGTGGCTAATGGCGTCCGGAAGTGCGTCTTCCCACACACATTAGTGCGCTCACACACACCGTCTGCTGCACCTTCATGGCCGGGTGTAACGTGAGAACGGATAAGCCCTTCGGTGCCGACTGCGCCCTCCTTTCACTCAAAACTGGTACATGTTGTTTGTTTGCATTAGCGACCGGTTAGCAACCCGGTCCTCAGGCTTCAGTGGTGGCCGGACGGCACACGTAGTCTGGCAGACACGACTCGGCTGTCGAGGTCAAGGGTCGGGTCTCGCTTCCTTTTCAGAAGTCCGATTCCGCCGCAGAGGGCCCCCACGTCGTCCTCGCTAGAGGTCAAACCTCATCCAATAACATCCTGACCGCACGGGTGCTGAAAGATCGCATCTTCGGGTTAATAAGCCCCCCCACGACGAGGAACCCTCAGCAACGATCGTGACTTTTCCTGTCGTTTTCGTATCTTGGCGCTTTTGTCGAATTCACTTGATGGATTTTTGTTGTACGTATTAAAACTCATTTATGCGTTTTAAGTGTCGGGTGGCCCATTGGCTTAGTGGTTAGCACTCAAGTGACACATTGTACAAAGTGTGTGTGATAATATTGGCAATCATACTTCATGGTGCCTTCTTCTACTCGGTCCCAGTCACTGCCTAGCGTGTCCAAGATACCACCCAGCCATGAATTCGACTTAAATGGGCAACTGCCGGTGACTTGTTTCTGCCCCTTGAGGGAGTTTTTGTCTAATTCGGCTGTACTTTGGTTCATTGCTTCACTCACTGATCTTTATATCCCATCGCTTCTGTCCAAGCGCGGTCCTCCTCACATGTCTGCCACTAGACCTCGCTTGCTTCAACGTTGGTCGGTCCATACATCAGGTTTCGATGCGTGAATCGGACGATAGTACATTCTATGATTTTCTAATATCGGAATAAACAATTGTTTAGGGGAAAAATCATGGAAATAAACACCAGCGGAGAATTTTGATTCGTAATAATTCAGTTAAACCAGTTAGTTTTGTTACAGTTTAGTATTTGTTTGGCGAGTGGTTGGGGGCTGGAATAGGTTCCGGAACGCCACTGGCTGTAAGAAAATTTCAATCTAGCATTAGATTGAAATACGGGAATGAACTTCTGGCCTGAGAATGTAGCAACCGGTACACTGAGCCAAACAGATGTGCACGAGTCCTGGAACTGTAGGTCCCTCGTATTGACTCCAAACAGCCCAGATACACCAAATCTGCACCTCACCAAAAAGGAATTTGGCTAAACATACGCTTAGCAAGTTGTATTATACTGAAGAGTCGTTTGGGTCACCTCGCCATCACGGCAGTGCTTTGGCGGTCGATTGTTACCCATCTGATTGCGATATCAGGATGAAGGTGGAAGAGGTAGAAGCGGATGCTCCTGAGAAGTCTTAAGGCCAAGGCCGGTGGTAACGGATGAAAGTTCGGACCTTTTTGACTCAGGATCTGAACATCTGCACTTAAGAATTGGCATCAATCTCACGTTGTAAGAAGCTGACTCAAGGGCACTGCCAGTGGGGGGAGCAACCTTCTGATTATATTTTTCAAGATGGAGCAGTCACTTAAATGAAAAATCGTTTGGAAGTAGTTGGAGATTAAGGGCAAGAAAAAAGTGGGAATTGAACCAGCAACTTTCTGATGACTCTGCAGGTCGCATTACATAAAAGCGTCTGCAATCAGAACGTTGTCTGATCGATTAACATAATAAATTGTTTATAACAAACATTTGTATAGTAAACCGTCTGTAACTCGCATTTGCACCTTACATGTTCCACCGCCGGATGGTCCATCGCTGATGTCTCGGATCCCAGCAAAGTTGATGCCCTTTCTGGAACTTTTTTGCTGGCAAGTTCCAAAAGTGGGAATTAAACTGCCTGTAATAGGATGGGGTTAAATTAAAGGAACATTTAAATCACTGTCTCTGTTGGACCATTGAGCGAAGGCCTGGGCCTGGAACCACTCCATCAAAGGTGTTCATGAGCTCCTCTCATTGACACCGGATGCTCCCACACGCCTCGCCCGCCGAGGTGTCCGAAATATTGACACGCTCTTACGTGACGAACACCCTTCGCCAGCTTTTCACCAGCTTTTAAATCCTAGCATTCTGTCTGCATACCGGGATCACAGGGCCCCGTGAATGGTGTCAAACTTCATAGTTCTCATTTCGCTTCCTGTACGTAGCTGGAGAAACATGCAGCGGTTTGCCCCTTTGTAGTCCCCCCACTCCATTCCGCCTTTTTTTGGCACCTTTTTTTTTCCTTTTTACCCCTCTCACTTTCCAAGAAGCGCCGTGTTTAAGCCGCTGTCAGCTGCTTTGTGCAGGAGCCATTGTGCCGTCGTCTGCTGCGCTAGTTTTTGTTGCCGGGATGAATTCAGGCATAAAAAGTCTAGACGACCCTTTTTTTTTTTTTTTAAACATTGCAGGGGCAGTGAAGTGTGTTTCGAGTATTACCACTCTCCCCTTGGGCCACTACATTATTTGCAATTATATATACAATATTTTGAGGTTGTTGGTTCAATTCCCACTTCGGGCTCTTGAGCAAGGCCCTTAAATGCGATGTACAGTGTAGCAGTGTAATCAGAAGGATTCTGGTTTAATTACTGGCATTGGGCCCTCGAGCAAGACCCTTAATATTGTGTTTACCCACATAGTCATGTGCGTACGGTGTGACCTTGATCTAAGTGACGGTCCATCGTGGATGACTTCGAGCCCAGAGAAGTCGACGCCGCTATTATATTTGCGTTCTGTCTGGCGTCTCTGCGTGTAAAAGAGCTCAAAATTTAAAAGTCTGTCTGGCGGCTGTTGGGCCGATTTGTCTCTCGATGATTCGAAGAATTTTTAAACGGTTGATCTTCTGTTCACGGAGGCGCCCCATAGTAACCTGTGCCAGACTGTATTTCAGCAAGTGTCGTTCAGGCTGGCTGAACGTTACGCCACGACTCCCGACACACCCGTCCGTACAGGTCTCTTTGTCTGGCGTTTATGCTAAAGAGCCTCTTTTACAGTGGCCTGGCGGACACAACCGATCAAATCTTGATTTCTTGAAGTCGTAATAGCTGTTGAAATGTGTGAAGGGAAGCTGAAAGGACGAGGAGCTCGGAATTTCGGTTGACTGGTGCTGTTCGTGGGTGTGTGCTTTCCCCAGTACCTGATTCATAACACACAAGCCACAATATTCATGCTCACTACTGAATAGATATTTTAAGAAACCCTGATGAGACCAGTCATGACTTTTGAAATCTCGCTTGCTTGCTTTTTTTTTTCTTCTTTCTTTTCTTTTTCTCAAAAGCCCAGGATTCTGGCCCATTAATGGAGCCCCGTGGTGGAAAAAAAAACACAATGGCCCGTCTCGAGGCTTTTCGAGTGTGAGAAATTAGCTCGTCTAGACAAAGTGCACATCTACATTCAATAGGAAATATTCGGGCTTTCATGCCCCTTAGGTATAAAGCGCGTGAGGCTGCCAAGCTGCCCCCCCCCCTTTTTTTTTAACCCTGTTTGCATACTTTGCATTTCAACGGGCATAGACTGCACCCATTGTCGGGTCACATTATTATGACCGCTTCCTAATTTTGACAGCTGCACTGTTAACTAGGGGTGTCACAATTCGCGACCAATCGTTGAGGATGGATTTCAATCGGGGATTCATTTGAGATGAATAGATTCCCTGCAAATGGAAGGGCGTTGATTTGTTTTTTATAAGTGAAAGAGAATCAAATTCTAGACACATCTCAAATTGCGCACCACTGTAAGTGCGTAATGCGCAACAAGCACTTACATCTTAGTGCACACTTTCATGGGAAAGCGTCAAATGAATCGAAGTGATGGATACTTGACCGTGGTTCTCTTGTCTGCCAAAGTATCCTCATGTAGTTCAAATTTAATGCGAGTTCTGTCAGCGCAGTTTTCTCTTCCTTTTCTCCAGTATTTTTCTATCTTCCTACCCCCTCCCCTCAGGACATCACCTCTATAACCGGCATCCCAGAGGAGCATATCAAGACCCGGAAGGTTCGCATCTTCGTCCCAACGCGAAACACGATGCAGTCCGGCGTGCAAAACACAAAGAAGTGGAAGATGGATTTCGACACACGGGAGCGATGGGAGAATTCTCTGATGGGATGGTCCTCCACGTAAGAATTCTCTGGAAACCTATTTGCCATTTGTTATGAAGTAACATCTAGCAGTCACAATTCATTGCTTATAACATCAACAATTGACCAAATCAAATGTTCGCTTGCTGTCCAGTACATCCTACCTACTAAAAAGGTGCTGTGGTATAGAGATAATCAGTTCTCGTGCACGTCATTGAACTAAGAAGTGTTGTTTATGTGTCGATGATAAATGAGCGTTCCGTCTGTTCTCCAGTGCTGATCCTCTGTCCAACATGGTCCTAACGTTCAGCTCTAAAGAGGACGCCGTCGCGTTTGCTGAAAAGAATGGTGAGTCAACAGTTTCTTCTCGTCCTTTGATTTTAAATTTGTCTTATTTCAAATACCTAAAATCGTGCATCTGAATGACACCCGGTTTGCATCGCTCTGTTTTCTTCAGGTTGGAGTTACGATATAACCGAGAAACGAACACCGAACCCGAGAGTAAAGTCATACGCAGCAAACTTCTCCTGGGATAAGAGGACCAGGAGGTCCGCTAAATAAATTATTTACCTTTACCTTTAGACTTGTTCAAATTATATGTCTAATAAACTATCTTAATAAAGCCTCACTCACATGTTTGTTTTTCTCAAGTACTTTTTAAAATTATTTCTTAAGACTGCTAAATGTCCTGAGTTTGATCCCCAAGCGTGGCATTCTCGGTCTTTTGTGTGAGGATTTTATGTTTTCTCTAGGAATTTCGGTTGTCCTCCCACAGTCCGCACAGTGTTTAATACAGTATATTAATTTGTGTATTGATAAGAATAATTATGGTGCATCTTATGATCTCTCAAACCCAAGAGGTTATGAGACTGGAACGTTGAAGTCTGAGTCACTGGTCCAAAAATGCAGTCTTGACACATACTGAGCTCATCTAACATTGGTCCTGTGGTGAAGTACACTCACACAATACTCAGATCTAAGTGGTGGGTCTAAAGTTCAAGACTAACTGGTGCTACTGCCTGGACAATTTCTGAGGTAAAGATGCAGCCAAGCCGTCAAATTTCACGCTTCTCGTTACTGATTTCATCAAGACTGGCATCCGGTGCCATCCACTGTAAGAACTAGACCAAGTTTTAAGATCATTGTCTTTTTAAAGGGCATATTTTCCAGGGAAGTCCAGGTGCATTTTTATTCATACTGGACTAGCCTGCATGCAGTCCTGACATGTCCCTAGTAGAGAATGTTGAAATTATTGGAACGTCAATTTCAACTTGGCCTTTTCATCTCTTAGCTGCTCTTAACATGAGAGTGCATCTAGAAAGTTCCGATCGGGGGGTCGGGGTTGGGCTTGAATTTTGCAGATCCTTATCATCCTGTGAGAGGACAAAACTAAAATTGCTCTCGTGGTAAAGCATCGGCTCTTGGTGATTACCATTCCAAACACTGGCCACGATGGTCGGCCACAGAGTTTTTAATTATCTGAAATGGTAGCAAAACTGTTTGTGATAATGGTCAAGTGTTCACATATTTTTGGCCACGGGTAAATCCAGGTGGTGAACAAAATGATTACAATGCGCGATTCTAACGTGGCTAGGGGACAAACGCAGCTGTAAGGACACGCTCTATTTATTTGTTTTTCATACAAATCATACAAACTAACCAGTCGCGTTTGGATCTTTAGGAGTTTAAAGCAACATGGGGCAACGGGAAGGCAAATGAATGCCCCCCCCCCCTCCCCAAACCAATGACACCGACGAAGCTTCATGAATGCTGGGTGATCTTGTTGCCATCTTTTTTGTTTATTTGGGTCTTGGGACCAATGGCCTTGATGTATTCCAATCTATATGTGCATGAGAACTGCCAAAGGCATCATGCCATTGCCTTTATCTAAAATGTCTTACAATTACAAGGAACACCATTTTGAGCCATTAAGGGCCAAACTATTTCAACTTGGTGATGGTGGGGCTTGAACCGGTGACCTTCTGATCTCTAGTCAAGCCATCACTGCCCAAACTCCTCATGTCCTAAAGGTAAGAAACCTTTCTTTGAATTGTTTTTTTTCTTGTTTTCCAACTTGAAATAGCCTTAAAAGTAGTTTAATATTTATTATATTATATTTAATATATATATATAGAATGTTTGAGTTCATCTTTGTTCTTGAATTCTGCTAATGCTAATAATGCTAACCAAAGCCAAGCACTCCACACAAGTGTAAATCGACATTCATTTTATTTAGTATTGTTTCACTCTTCATATCTGTACAAATACCGTCAAACTTTGTATATACATATGACATTTACATTAAAAAAATACAAAACTATATTTTTAGAACTATCCGGTGATGTCAGGAAATAAAAATACATTTAGCAAACGACACAAAACCGATAACGGGAACGTCCGATAGATCGTGTGATAGTTCTGTCCGTTGGCAAAGAAGACCGTGTAGACGTCTGAATGGCACATTTTACAGTCAAGTATTATAACTCATGTAAGATAAACAACTGTAAATGAAAATAAAGACAAATATTTTATATTTGGAGAATTATTCATTAGCAAGCTGCGCTTTGTAGCGTGTAGCAGAGCCACTGATTTTGGTCAGAATGAACTCGGAAGTAAACGAAACCTTACGAAAGAAACGCATTTACATTAGAGTGTTATTTTCCCATTCCAATAAATAAACACACAAGCTGACATGCAGTTTAAGTGTGAAATAGAAACAAACTAAAAATATGAAATTCGAAGATTTTTACAGCTCAGGGAATGCAATTTACAACTGGCAGGGCACGGTACACACTTACACGCTAGCGTTCACAATAAATAACACTGCTTCTCTTTGGACGAATATAGTTCTTCATAACAAAAGACATGACAAAATAACATGAGCACGATAGTACGTCGAACAACGTAAAGGTATAAATTATGAAACACTGCATAAATAAACATCTATCAGAACTATATCGAACTATCATATGTATACTTCCTTTTTTATGATTAAAAAATAAATTAGCATACACATTTGTACAGTGGACACGCTTTTTCTTTCCACGTGGTATTTATTATCGATTCAATTTTCCCGCTTGTAAATGGCCGGTCTAGCCGGTATTGTCCAGTATGGGCGCTAAAAAGAAATAAGTCCGGTAGTCCTGGTCTTCATCATTGTGGTCATCCTCCTGGTCTTCGGATATGGCTATATGGGAGAATAGACGGTAGCTGTTGTATGAATGAACACCACCACAGCGCAGAATCTTTCATTAGATCTTTAATCGGTTGCCTAGTTTCTGTCATTCTCTCGGCTTTGTTTGTCCTTTTTATAGTCGATTTTAAATCTTTATTTCACATGATCTGAGAGTGCATCTAGAAAGTTCCGATCGTGTATGGGAAACGTTGGGGGACGGGGGCGGGGGTTGGGCTTGACTTTTGCAGATCCTTGTAATCCTGTGAGAGGACAAAACAAAAATTGCTCTCGTGGTAAAGCATCGGCTCTTGGTAATTCCCATTCCAAACACTGGCCACGATGGTCGACCACAAGCTAACGTATATCTGTCAAAGTTAAATTCTTCTACTTCAATGTTCAATTAAGTCAGTTTGATTCGAATTTCAACGTATTGGGGCAAAAGTGACACTTTGGGCTTAAGGCAGATACGGATATTACCGTGTACCTGCTGTGTACCTCTGCTTGCTGATGTAGTACCCTAAGGGAGGGTATTTTACGTGATATTTAACTCTGTGAAGTATAATTAGACCCTACGGGCCACAGGTGCGTGTAATATTCAGTTACCACCACTAATCCAGTTGACATGGGTGGGAGAGACTTGGAGCCAATCCCAGCTTTTCAATGAGGGCAAAGCACACAGTAACACCCTGAACGGCACGCCAAGCCAGGAAAGTCCATCATAGACACACAGAGAGGTTCATCTGTTGGGGAATTCTCCTCTCTCCCACTAATCTGGCTGAATGTTTTTGGACGCAGGGAAGCTTGGAACCTGGTTTGTCAAAGGCTTAGTGGATGAATTTAGCATTAAGAGTTTCACACAACAACAAGCAAAGGTACAATCGACTTCAATTCCAATTCTATATCAAATGACCAAATTGAAATATGAATTGTGCTATGTGACCAATTCCCGGTTGATTTCAAACCCAAGGCCGCTAAGCAGGACTAACTGGGTTAGTAAGGGTTAGGTGGGATCCTTTGAGGGTGGGATCCTTTGAGAGTCGGTAAAAGGATTCCATGGATGGGAACCCAAAGATGAGCACATTAAAAGACCAGAACAGTCAATAATGATGTTTAAAGACCAAGCGTGAGGATCTGAAGGGGTTTGACCAGGCTTAGAACACGACGTCTTAGAGCATTTTTAAAACTGCATCTCTTATTGGGTGATTCCGGTCTACAGGGGTCAGTATCTATTGGGACCAAAAGTGGTCTGAAGAAAGTGGCCCAAGCCTGTCTTACTGACTAGTGGGATAGTAAGTAAAAACATTGTGCTTCATGTTTCAATTGGGTGATCATAGCATTGGTCCTTTTTATTACTATTATTGTTAATTACCGTACGTATGTGTGCTTGTATTGCTTGGGTTTTGTACCGTCGGGAACTAGAATGTCACTTTGTGGTTGTTATTATTATTACTATTAGTATTGCACTAATTTGATTAGATGGCAGGTAAAGCCATAATAAAGCCGCCATCTTACAATCACCTTACTGGTGTTACTGTGTTTGCCCATCAAAGATCATATTTGTTAATATTATGTCAAGTTCCAGACAGCCAAAAGGAAAACGATGCAAGTATAAGATACGACATGATCATAAAGTCATGAGTTTTACAAGCTGGAGCATTGATACCAAGGTAAACTGCAAATAAAATAAACAATCAAAAACAAACGGCTCAACCGACTAATATCTACCGATTCTTATTACCGTATGAATTAGTATAGTAGTAGATTAGTACAGCTCCCATAAAAAATAACTTCATATTTTCCAGCGTCTTGCTTGTAAGTTCATCCAAGCCAGTCATTCAAACATAAAGACATGCGAACCCCAAAACCGATTCCAGTTTGATTGGCGCCAGGCATTTGTTATGAAGAAAAGCACAGGAGTCGATGCCAGGAGCGTGCCATATCCAGATCGGATGGTCTTCTGTTCGCGTCTACTTACAGTTACACGATCCCGAGTGTTTGACCTCCAGCAGTTTTCCCATGTAGCAGGCGGCCTGCTTCATGGTGCAGGCGTTGGGGTAAGAGGTGTTGTCGCTGGCGCACACCGTCTCGTCCGAGCGGCCCTCGGGACACGTCTCGTCCTGGCATAGGACGCAGCGCCCGCGGCCCAGCTGCTCGTCCCAGAGACACTTCTTCCCGCCGTTGCACTGGATGTCGGCACATGATTTGGCCTCTGGATATATATAGAAAGAAAGAGTGGAAATAAGCGGGAAGGTCCTGTGTTCGATCACCACATCTAACCTGGGTGTTTGTTTATTGGGGTTTTAACATCGTGCTTTACACACGTTCATATCGAATACACTGATATGCCAGTTTTGGACTGTGGGAGGAAACCCACAACAGGAAGGACCTGGACAATTCTACCTGCTTCTTGCTTGCTCTTCTTGCACCCAAAAACACCAGACTGATCAGATGCGTCTATTATTTCACTTGGTAGCACTGTCATCTCCCAACAAGAAAGTTTTACTCCGGGAGCTCCGCTTTCCTCCCACAGTCCAAAAACATACTGTTTAACTGGAGACACTTTATTTCTCCATGTATATTTCAGTCCTGCGATGGACTGGCTCCTCAAACATGGATGAGCTCAAGTAAAAGTGGGTTGAATTAAAGCCCAAGTTCTATTAGTGGTTGGGGGCGCAATGATTTAGAAAGAATCAATACAAATCGATTCACTTGGATGATTCCTTTGAATCAATATTCAGTTTAAACAGCACGAAAGACATTAATCTAGTATTTTTGGTATAGTTTGCCATTATGGTACATACTTTAAGATCATAATATATATGTTATTTATTTGTTTCCAAAGATATATGATAAAATTAATCTTTGATCATTACATAATTAAATAATATTTCATCATATCGTGAATTGTATTGCACCCTGGATTTAGAGTATCGTTAGATCCCTACGACTGACCATTTGAGGGATAAAGGGAATAAACACCAAAACAAAAAACAGATGGACACGTATCGCTTGGGGCTGAAAGGAATGCACTTGTTTGGAGGTAAAGGTTGCACAAAACTGGAAGTGTAAGACGAGAACGCCTGAAGTGGCCAACATCTGTGTGCAATCAGACACCCACCGCGTTTCATCACAAAATAATAATAATTACAAACACAATTTTCAAAGGACCGTACAAGGTCAGGTCGGGTCCAGAACGTTGGCGTGTAAAGCTCTCGACATCCCGCCAAAAAAACGAAAACTCACTTATGCACTTTCCCTCGTAGGCCACGCCGATGGATCTGCCCAGTAGGCACGTGGCCCGGCGCAGGTGGCATGCGCTGGCATACACAATCCCGTCGTTCCCGCAGAGGTAGTGCTCTGGCGACATTACTTCTGGGCACAGGCGGTTGCACGTGACGCAGTAGGCATTGTTCGTCTGGTCCACCACGCACGTTGAGCTGCCGGGGCAAAGCACATCACGGCATGTCTCTAAAGAAAAAAGGAGAAACGTCGTAATCTATAATATCTGTAAGAAAAATTATGTACTGAAGCAATGATAAACGTTACAGGAAACATTTTATCAATTGAAACAATTTTGTAAACAAATTTGGTTTAAATGGACGCATATAAAACATTAAACAATGTTTGATCAAAGTATTGTACTAAAAGAAGTTCTATTAGTTAGATTTTTTTACTCAAGTACAAATAAATGTACTCATCTAGAAGTTTTAAACCATAGGGGGCGCTGTGTGTCTACAGTGTAATTCAAACTGGAAGTGGGTGGGTAGTGGGCGGTTAGAAAACTGGGCTTACGGTTCGATTCAGGCTAACTGATGACTGAAGTGCCCTTGATCAAGGCGCCTGACCCCTAATTGCTCCCGGGGCTACCTAGCCGGACACGTTTGCTCACTGCTGCCCCCTAGTGTGTGCGCACTGCTGTGATTGAAAATGTGTTCTAAAAAAGGGAAAATGGTCTAACGTGTAATTTAGTACAGGTCATCCCATTCTAGTGTTGCCAGATTGTACGCTTTTACGCACAACTAAGCAGATTTAAATAGATTTTGACTGGAAACTAGTAATATAGCAACTGAAAAAAAAATTATAGGATGTATAATCTAAAGTATAAGTACATAACATGATGAGTTCATTAGATTATTGTAATTGTAAATGTAATTTATTACTTACTACTTCTATATATCTATATAATAAATAAATAAATACTATAAACCGAGAAATTAGTGGGGGAAGGTGAAGACAACAGGAAAAACTCTTTGGCTGTCGTGTTTGACCCCAAGCTGCGAATCACTTCCCGGGATTGTTGCAAAATAGTTATTTCAGCATGACTTGGCATCCTTCAGCCTGGCTTGTTAGTCAATTCCCGTCTAGAGGGAAATAAAGTTGAAGCGTTTAATAATTCAGCACGATCCGTAAGATCCAAAACCGTAGGGTCGAGCCACTCCTCATGAGCGAGTCTGGCTACACACGGCCCCCTCGGACCTCTACTCGTGTATTCTAGAACTTTCCCCTACCCAGAGTGTCTATCCTTAAGTCAAAATGTTGACCTCGACTGTATCCGTGCGCCCCAGACCACCTGATCCTTCGGTTCGTAACCCAAAATGTGTCCCGGAACACGTCACCACTTACTTTTGCATTTGCCCTGGTACTGCACCTCCAGATCCGGATGGCCCTTACATTTGGCCTTCAGCAGGGCGCACTCATCCCGGTAGGTTTTGCCATCCGATCCACACACCGGGCCCTTCCAGGTGATGTTGGAGCAGTCCGGGGCGCAGATGCAGCGTGGCTTGCTCCTCCGGTTCATCTTGCATTTCTTTCCGGGTCCGCAGTCCACGTTATCACACGTTTCTGTCATTGAATAGAAACGGACGTAGAAATGTCATAACAACATAAAGATATAGAATATTATTTAATATGGTCTCCGAGCTGTAGAGGTTCAAATCATATATTTAGGGATATTTAGGAACGATTCACCACTAATCGATTTACTTGAAACACAATTCAAATATATAATCCAAATAAACCACAATAATGATAATAGATATTAATTTAAAAATTGAGTAAACGGCTCAAGTTTGCTTTTTTCCAGTTGATTATTTTGCTAGTTACTAGTTAATTACTCAAAACACAAAAGGACCCTCCATGTGAACATCTCTACCGGGACATGATCAATTGTGGCTACATTTGAGTCTGAATGAGTTTAAACCTGCACCCTGTTGATTACATTTCCAAAGCTTTATTATCCCATGAGCCACCAGGGTTTGAGCTTGTGTTGCATAATGGTACAACATTTCCAAGGGTTCGAATCTGCCCATGACTTTATTTGAGTCATGATTCCGATTCCATAATAACCGATCGGGTGGGGTCGAGCTCAGAGCACCAATTCCATTATATCATCCTAGTGTAGCGAATAAAACGGTCCAGAGGTTCCAATCATCGGGTACAAACACGGGCATGGAGGTTGGTAGATCAATGCATCCTTTACATTGTGGATGTTGTGATGTCAGGATGTTGCGACTCCTGACCTGAACATCTGTCTAATTTAGGTTCAAATGCTTGTAAACTAATTAGAGGATGTTTACGATACATGTGGTTTATACGATACTCGTTAAGACCCGGTTGCACCGTATCAGTGACAACTAATCCTTGATTTGATTTGATTACATTAACACAAATTTGGACTTTTCAGCCATCCAGCCATTCAGGTCATTTCAGAAAGTCTTTAGTATCAAGTGTTTAGAAGTGACCGGACAATGTTAATCAGTCTATGACAGTCCAGATCACACAGTTCATTCTTGATTTGGAGCAAGTACAAATAAACAAATAAATAAAACACTCCGCCTTCCTTACACCTTTGCACTGCATTTTGCCACCCCACCCCCACCGAAAACCTGTGAATATTCACTGACTATTCATAAAAACAACATGCAGTGCTAGTTTAGCACAAAATACAATATATACCCCAACATATACCCCCCAAAACACCCAAATATTGTAGAGTCGTGTTGCATTTTTGAACCTAATAATTTAAAACCTAAGTTAGCCTGTTATCGTGTGTACTTTTAAAAACGGTCGCCAATCAGAACCACCTCTAGGGGTCACCAAGGCAGAATATAGTCCACATGGTTAATTTTGTTTTACTATTTTTTTTAACCTTCCCCAGCTCTGTTCTGGAGATAAAACAAGACGCCCCGGCCCACCGCACCTTTGCACGGCATGCAGTTAGGGGCGCCTCCGTTGAAGATGGTCCAGCGAAACAGGGTGCTATTGGGTACGTCCTCCTCGGTCCAGTAGATGCCCAGCCGGCCACTCCGACAGCACTCGTCCCGGCTCATGCCGTGCATGTAGAGCACCTGGCAGCGCCCGTTCTTCCCCTGCTGGAGCCAGCAGTTCCCGGCTGGAGACGACAAGAAGGGGGTTAAAAAA